>WEIV01017437.1:111538-142019 GCA_013390005.1 Calyptomena viridis
TTCATGCTCACTTCATGCTCACCCATACAGTTCTACATTTGATTTCAGAAAATTAACACTTATTATTACAATGCATCTGTTCTCTAAATGAATGGGAATGTTAGTAATTTCACTCAATGGCTGTTTTCATGGTATGGCTTGAATATTAATTCCAAGTATTTCATGAAATACCTGATAATGTAGACATTTCTTGTAATGACTGGAGAGAGCAGTCAAAAGGTGTGATAAAATACTTGTGCCAGTCATTGTGCTGAGTGATTAAGACTCAGTCATTTCACAGAACAACAAGTCACACATGTTAAGATGCATCATCCTCACTCCTTTACAGTTTGCTTCTCAGGGTGCATCCACCACAGTTTGTGGTTGCTTTAGGCCAGACCGTGAGCCCTATTTAAATTTCATGACCCTATTCCCAGCCTTTTGACATTTTAAAGAGCACACTGGGAAAGGGGAGCTGTTCCATCTGCATCTTACTCCTTCCTACCAAATCAAGTGGTTAGTTTTCAGATGGATTAGCTCCCTCACCCAGCTCAGCTGTACAAGCCCACATGCCAGGTAGGATGTGGGGGAGTATGTAAATAAGTGGAAGGGGGATGGCAGCATTCAGGTAGGGTCAGGCTGCCAGGAATCTATGCTTTTGCTTCTTTCCAAAGGGGAAGTTCAAACATCTGAGAAAACAATGCTCAGTCTGGGTGAAACAGCCAGGGATAAGTGGATCTTTATGGCTTGGCTACCTGTGTGAAAAAAAACCACCAACAGTGCAGACCTTCTCAGCTCTTATACAAAAAAATCGTCCAACCCACCTGTCTGTGCTTGTTTGCAGTGCAGAGTTCTGAATTTGAATTTTGCAGTAAAAATACAGTAGGAGTGATACATGGGACAGGAGAGGACATTTGTGAAAAACAGACGTTTCTTTTCTCATACAGCTTAGGTGTTTTGTTTATTCATTTCGGTATGAAATAACCCACAAAAGCCACTTACTTCTTTATTATTTCCTCCATCTATTAATTATATAGAAACATCAGAACTTTATTTAGTCTTTAATTAACATGATCCAAGTACAAAGTTCAGCGAGGGCAAGGACAAGAGGATATTGATTATCTGTCCTTTCTACCACAGTCAAAAATCATTTCTGTGCTGCGTTTATTAATATATGTTCATAGCTATGGCATTGAAATCTATCACTGTGATCGACCTTTATTTTTAGGCAGTCAATAGCCATTGACCCATGCAGATAAATTACCATAGTGATTTTTGCAGTTGCTTGCTCAGACTCTTATATCAATAGTTGACCTACTGAATGCTTATTCTTTTTTTTTCCATCTCTTTTACCAATCAAACATATAAAAAAAAATTCACAGAGATCCAAATAAATATATAAGTAAGAAGTAGGTCGCAAATCACTTTTCTATTCACTGTGCTTGCATGGGGACACATGGTATCTTTCTTATTTCTACCTTTTGGTGTCAGCAAAACACCCATTTTTCTGAGAAAAAGGTGAGAGCAGGAATGGCGTTTCAAATAGAGGGTACTTCAGATAAGGAATATGTTATTCTATGGCTACAAAACATGTCTCTCATATTTTGTAGCTCTGAATAAAATGTTTCTGAATGGTCATAGACTATAATATGGACAACAGCATTTTGGTCTTGATTTGCATTTAATCATGGCAAAGTCTAGATCTGATAATATTGGGTTGTTTTCTTTGTCCTGTCAGAGACCTAGAGACCTTGAAATATGAGGTCTGAATCTGGCCTTTCCTATAGATTTTGAGAGATAAAAAACTAAATCTTACTTTGATCCAGTTCTAATAATTTAAATAACTTTTCATTTGAAAAATCAAATGGTTTCCTAGATTAGCTTCCTATTTTCTTCTTTGTTTCATAAAATAAAATTAAATTGCCTAGGAATAAATGAATGGCAAAAAAATGATGCAGCAGTTTGCTTGTGTCCTTTGTGTATTTGATTTGAAAAGGGCATGATTTTTAGGCAGCTTCAAAACTGTGTTCTGTTGTTGTTTCAGGGTACAAAGAGGGAGTCTCAGCAAACAGGTGGCCTGGTTGTTACTGTGAGGAGCAACATGTAAGTTTAGGGATGCAGTTTCAATGCATGTCTTGTGCCATTGACCTGGAAAATCTCTGACATTCAGTTTTAGCCTATTTCCCTTAAAGTTACTGTTTGGAGGCAGAATGTGAGTTTAAAAGAAAAATATCATGCTTGTTGTGTCTGATGAGATTATTGTTAAATTACATGATTCTATAGAGGCCTTTGTGAGTTATTCACATCTTTATTTTTTCTTTTTCTTTTTTTTCAGTTCCACATAAAAGTAATAGACTAAGGCTAAAAGATCTTTTTTTTTTTCCCCCAGAGATGCAAGGTGGACTGTGACTAAACTGTTTTGCCCTTAGCTCTCCTCCCTAATATCTGTAGTGGCCACATTTACATTAGTGGGTTTTTTAATAACAGAATTATGGTTTTGAATCTGAGTCTCTGTTGGTCAGGACCCCGAGGGTATTAGTCGACTTCAATGACTTTGACCATGCTCTCCTGAGGTCTCCACCCACTTCTGCACCTGAGCTCTATTTCAGCTCAGCCAAGGGCTATCAGTCCTGGTTAAGCTACAGTGTAGGTATGCTTGTCTTTGCTTCCTGAATGGACCCTGGCCTTGCAGCCAGTCCTATCTCCTGCTGATACTTGCAATAGAATTTTGAACTAGAAGTTTCTCCAGAGGCAGAAGACTTGGTGGTGGAGCCAGAAGTCTGTTAATCTTACCACTTAAACTGGATGCAGGAAGACCGATGAGCAGTGATGAGCAGTGGCAAGAAGGTAAAGGTCATGCTACTGGAGACCTGAAAGACCTCTGTGAGAGACCTAGTAGGTGTGCCCTATTAGAGAGATCTACAATGAATCTTTAGAGGGGATTGTACTGCTAAGCCAACTAGGTGCTTCCATGCCTTGTATCCCAGGACCAATCTGTTGGACAGTTTAGAGAAGAGTGCATGTGCTGATGCATTTCAAAGCTCACTGTGCAAAAGAAGACCTGGCAAAAGAACCCAATGGAGATATATCCAGAGACAACAATTTGGTCTGTTCCCTTTCCCACTCAACATGGGGAGCTTCCTGTCCTACAATGCCATTCTGGTAGGTGTAATGTTTTTGTTTAAATGCTTTCAGGGGTGAAAGGAAGGATGTGTGTAAGGCTTTTTGTGGTGTTAAGAGTGTTCCGATCAGAGGAGAGATAAGTACCTCTGGTCTGCTGACTGAAAGGTGTATTATATTTTCTAAAGCTATTCCTCTGACACTCTAAGAGCAACCTCCTGCATGGTGACTAACCAACTCAAAAACTACCCTCCCAATTTCTACCCCTTAGTCCCTGCTACAGTCAGCTGCAAGTGCCCTACTGTGGTAGTAGAGCCCCCCTAGGCTTCTCTGCCACAGTTCTGCTATGCATCCATTCTCCCTTCTCTACATGCAGTGACTGATGACCTGATGTAATCGTCATGCTTCAGTAAGCAGAAGTGCAGATCCCATCCCATTGCTTGGCTATCAAGCAATAAGAGAGAGAAGGTAGTGGGATGCAAGGCAGACTGTGGCTGAAAGGGTGGCCTGAGTGGTAGGAGTAAGGAGAGGACAATAGCTATTCTCCTAAATGTGGGAGCTCCTGAAATTTTATAAGATGATGGCAAAGTGAAGGACATGCCGTAGCCAACTCTGGCTGCCAAATTTTGGGGTATCTTGCATCCCAAGGATCCCACTCCAAGCCCAAATCCTATGCCTTAGGCATACCACTTCAGCAACAAGGACTTCCAGAGGGTCATGCTCTTTGCCCTTTTCCTTAGGAAAAGAAAGCCAGGCATCAATTCATTGAAGGTGTCCTGTAAGAGCTGATGGAGCCATGGGATTAAGATCACCCTGCTGCCTCTATAGCACCTTGTATTCAATGTAGTTCCAACTCAGAGCGAGCAGGTGGGAATGTTTCCACAATGGAGAACATCAATAGTGTTGTGGCTCTGAAGCGGGTTTTATTTCTTCTAAACAAATAAGAGGTAGAGGACTTCAAATCCTGTCTCATCTTTTGTCATATACAAAAGATAGGGAATAAAGAACACCTGTATATCAGGACCATTTTTATCTTACCTTTTGATTATCCCTCAATTTGGAAGATGAACATTCAACAGACAGTATTTATCTGTCAAAACAACCAAGAGTAATATTAGAAAATATTATAAAATAAAAAAAAAATTCTTGAAGTGTTGATTCTGTGTGATTTTGGGGGTTTTCCTATGCAGAGCCAGGAGCTGGATTCAGTTATCCTTGTGATTCCCTTCTAACTCAGGATATTCTATGTTTCTATGATTCAAACAATTCTGATAAGACAGAAACTAATAGGATAAACAGAAAAATTTAGTCAATGTACTCATGTTTATTATTGCACAATAACATATTAAGATGAGATATAATTCTAAAGATGAACAGTAGTATTTCCTTTTTGAAGTTTGTGTTTGAAGTTGGTGGGAATGTGAAGGAGATAATTGTGCTTGCAGTAGCCAAGGCAATGAATAGTAACAAATTGTCTTTCTTCATTAGGATTTTTTTTTTTTTTGATGCTACAATCTATGGTCTTTCAGTACTTTGTTTGCAAAAATCAATGGAAACTTGCATGGTGAACTTTAATAGACTGTTATGTCTCTGGAGGATAAAACACTCTGCTTGTTCCCTTGTTTTCCTTAACTGCAGTCCCCTATCTCTCTCATTTCCCACAATGATCCGTTTTAGAGGCAGTTATGTTAGAAACTTAATTCCTTCTACTTTGAAATGAACATGAACTAGCACAATAGTTTTGGGGTTTTGTCATGCAAAATATCTTAGTGAATTATACTTGTTTTATGGATTGCTTCTGGATTACACACCTGTGTAAGTCATGGTTTATGACATACTAATCCACTAAATAAACCATAAAGTGCTATTTTAAGTGGTTCATGTAGTTAAGTGGCATAGCCTTTTAGGAAATTTGCATAATAGAGGCTTTTTACTCTTTGGCAAATCCCAAGTGAAAATTGTCCTTTTAGTGGGTAATGATGGTAGGAAATAACTGTATTTGTACGAAGTAAATGCGATCTGGCCACTGGCACAATACAAGCCAAAGTTTATTTTATATTTCAGTTAAATACTTGTGGAAGAAATAAGTCTGCTATTTGCTTAGCATAGTAGCTGAGGAATCCTTGTAGGATATCAGCAAACACTGCTATCCTTTCAGATGTACTGTGCCATCTCAGGAGAACGCAAGTGATCAGGCCCTCCATTTGTTCTTCATTTGAAAGACTGTTTCTAGTAGTTGAGTACATCTGTGTGCAAGACATTGGCTCAAAGCAAGTCTGAAAGGCAATGTAAAAGAGAATCAATTTAGAAGAGAGACAATTTCCTACAGGTTCACCATTGGGCCAATTGCTTTTGTCTGCATTAGGTTTTCTTTGGAGATTTCCTGTAAAAGAAATCAACAAAATTCATTCTCACCACTAACTTAATATAATTCAAGGTGTTTCTATTGCACAGAGTATAAAATACAGTTGGGTGTTCTAATCATCATAAATACTGTGTTAGTCTTCCAAGTGAATATTTCCACTCATCAGGATGACTAAATAACTTGTTGAGTAAAATTCTTAATTTACATAACTAAAAGCAAATAACAGCTTCATCTCCCTTCATCTGATTATATTCTGATTTTTATATCCACATTTCATTGACCACCTGCCACTCTCGAAAGGATAGGAGGTAATTAGAACCAGTGATAGTGTTATACTTTTTACAGCACAGATGTAGTTTTGTGCTATTATCATATCTGGTACAATTTTGTGGATAATATCATTGTGTCTGCTGACCATAAGTTTAATTGGAAATGTGAATCAATTGAAAATGCATTTTAATCTCTGCATCATAATACATTTTGCGTAACGTAATGGTACTTCAAAATTTTAACAGAATGTTACCCTATATGCAGACAACAAAATCTCTGTTGCCTCTAATTGTTCTGTATATGTGTATACTTGCACAGAATTTTTTCACTCTAGTCAAATAATAGTATATTATATTTCACTCTAATAATAAAATATTATCAATTTATTGTAAGCAATATAATACTACACAAAATACCATGTAAAGTATACCAAAGAAATTTAAATTAATATTAAATACTAACTATTACTATTCTCACTTCTATATTGCATTTCACATGGATCAGGTGACTATACAACATCATGATAAATAATAAATTGCTGCAAGTAATGGAATTGTTTACATGTAAACATCTCTTAAAAATTACTGACAGACAACCTTATTGAAGTGTTCCACTTCACTGTAATACTGAGGGGGTTTCGGCTTTGTGCTTTTTGGGTTTTTTTGTTAATTCAGCTACCACAAATATAAAGCATAATAAACCTTGAAATAAAGCAGATTATTCTCTGGAAAAAAAAAAGTGTAAGAGTGTATTAGTAAAGGGAGAGAAAAAATAAAGACCTTGTTTGAATGACTCCTAATACCAGACACAATTTCCTTTATGTGGTCAACACAGATAATCTTCTATGCAGCAGAGTCAAATGTTTCATCACCTTCCTCAGTGCTGAATCTCATCTGTATCCTGGATTCTGCAATAGTAAAAGCATTTTGAACCAATTCTCTCTACTTCTTGAAATTTAATTTTGAAATCGCTTCCTTAGTTAAAGTTTCTGACAAGTCCAAATTGACCAAAATGGGTAGTTGGTCCATCTTCTATTAAATTAGTTCTTGTTACAAATATTCTAATATTCTGATTGCATTAGGGTGTTTACAGGCTAAACTTTTATTTTTTCAGTAACTATAGAGTTGGTTTGTCCTGAAGCTCTACTGCTTTTCTAGTTTTAAGAAAATCTCATCTCCCTTTTTACTTGATGAGATTGAAAGTAAATCCTAAACTACATGTGACATTTCTGGGTTTTTTACCTCTGTCATTTTACCTGCATCATGGCTTTGTTCCATTGGAAAGTAGGATACATTATAGTGTAGAGGGAAGGGAAAGAATAAAATAAAAATTGAAAAAATGCCAAACCAAACAACAAAAACCACAATCCCAAATCCTAATCTGATCTGTGTGATCAGAAAGGTGTGTCAATGAACCATAACTTACACACCTTGAGAAGACTTTTCTGCAAGGTGTCCTGTAGTAGCGTTTTCTGTAGCCTTCCCCCTGCCAGGGCTTGCCAAGGGGGGAGTGTGCCCCTGCACTCCTCAGGGGATGGCTGAGGGAAACGGAGGACAAAGAAGGTGCTGGCGGCTCTCCATGGTTACATATAATATAAGTTTATTCACTCCAGAGGCAACAGACCACCTGGAGGGTCCAAGCTTATCAGGGATAACCAGGGAAGAGCCCTTCCCATTTCCAGCCCCTGGTTCTTATAGGAGCTCCAGCCAATGGGAAGGAAGGACAAGGGAAGAGGACATCCTAACAGACCAAGTAACAGAACAATAATATACAGTGAGAAATACATGCTAATTGCACGTTATAACAATTTTCCATGACTAATTGTGATCTGATGCTGATTTAAATAACAAATAAATAAAGCAGGACATCATCATCATGGCTAAGCTTTGTGAACAAAGATATGGGAAGGGCTCTACCCACACTTGCTACAAGCACGCTGGTGACTAAAAAGGCCAATGTGGGATAGACAAGTCTGAGTACAAAAGGCACAGCTAAAAGTCTCCTTGGGTGGTATTGACGAGGCACGGTTCTTTCTGCGATGTCTTTTCTCCTCAAGACTAATTCTGTGTGAGTTTTCAAAGGAGGCAGCANTAGCCTTCTAGCTTTCCCAGCAGGAGTGCTGCCTGTTTTCTTTTGTAAGGAAGAGACTTGGACTTCTGCATTTTCCTGGACTTTTGATTTCTTCTTCTTCTCTCCTGGACTTGTTGGGTCATCGGAGTGTCAAGACCGCACTGGGAGGCCTTTTCCACCGGTCTGGCCTGGGGGGGGCCCCCCACAATCGTCCTGGGACTCTGGAGGGGACTCTGGGTCTTCCAGTCTTCCAGTGAGAGACTTCATTGTTTATTGTTATATATATATGTTATTTGGTGTTTGGTGTTATTGGTTTTTTTGGGTTTTGTTTGTTTGTTTTTTCTTGTGTGTGTGTTAAATAAATAGGGTTTTTTTCCCTTTCACTTTCCTTTGAGGAAATATTTCTTTCCTCGGACCTGGTAGGAGAGGGTGTGGCCTGTTTTTATCAGAGAATATTTATCCCTCTGAACGTATTTGTTCCAAACCAGGACACCTTGTATCTCCTCTTTGCGGTTCCTCTATTGCGGCAGCCGATGGTGAGTTCACCATAAAGCACAATCTTAGGGAGGAGGTGATCCTCCCTCCTGGAAATGTGCCCTGCCCAGCACAGTTGTGTTCTCAACATCATGGCCTCAATACTGGTGACCCCTGCCTGTTCAAAGATGGCAACTCTTTTTTATGGGTCTGAATCATGGGTCATCTACCACCATCACCTGCGACTTCTTGAACGCTTCCATCAGAGCTGCCTTCGTACAATCCTAAACATCCACTGGACTGATTAAAGCAGGACATAATTATTTTTTATTAGATGATATCTTAAAAAAAAAAACCTTGATTTTTTTTTTTTCTGGTTGATATTTCACAGGGCTGCAATTAGCACCTCTTTACTTAACTGTACATGGGAGATGTTAAACAAGATTAGAATGAATTTCCCATCCCTTTTCCACACTGAAGGTAAACTTTACAGTTTACTCACATGTTGATCTGGCTGAAGAACTTCTCTAGATGGATTCACAGGCAAGGAGCTATTCTTTCCCTTTATTGTGTGGAGGCTTTGTAAACAGCAGAGACTTGCATATTTTATGCCCCTTTCTTTGCTTACCTTAGATAAATATACCTAACCAATTGCTATACATCCTCTAAGTTGCTTCTATTAATCACCTGACTTTTCTTTGAAGATATCTTAGGACTTGTCATTATAGTTAATCACACTGATAACTCTTTGTTCCTATGATAGTTATTTTGTCACTGACGCTATTGTCATTTTGCTTTTCTTTTACTTTACAGTTAGGTTTGTCTCATTTTATTCTTTTCCTAGATATTTTTTTCCTATTATTATCCCTTTACGTTTTCTTGTTCAGTATCAAAATACGTTATATGCTCTTCTATCACTGTTCAATTACATAGCATTCTTCATTGGTACATGCTCTTCTTTTAGACAGTTCAGTTGATATGTTTTGTCTTGGAGAATTCTGGCATGAAAAAACTTTTCTCATCCCTTCCCACGATTGAAGCTGAAGTATTTCTCTACCTTTTTTTTCCTTCTTTACCCATAGGTTATGACTTCGTATTTGCTCTTCATTCTCTTAGCATTTAAACTATTTTCACTTCCATTTGGTCTTTTTCCAGTTGAACAGTTAGGTCCTATTTTTTTCCCTTCATCCAGTAATCATATGTGATCTGCTATTTATCATTCCCATGTGTCTCATTAATCTGCTTTTTACAGATTTATGCCTCCTTATGGCTGGATTTTCTGCTGCTGGTGTGTGTGCATGTGGCTCTCTGTTCTTAGATTCTTGAAGTTTAGGTGTGCAACACCTTCCTGATTTGTACCTGCTATCTTTGTTTTTGCACACGAATGAGCCTATTTAAAACCAATTAAATGCTGATGTATTTTGTATATAACACTACTCTGTTTGCTTTAGCCAATTTGTGTTTTCAGGCTAAGAGTAACAACTACTTGAAGTTTTCCCTCTGCTCCTAAAGGAAAAGTCCAAGTCTTCTTTGTAACTCACACATCTGGATAGATGAAGACTTTTGTTTTTTTCTTTCTGTTATGTAGAGAAAGTCCTCTTACATAGAGAAACTCCACTATAGAGCTTCTGTAGTGACTTAACCCAAACCTTCTATTCCACCTTTGGCAGGGAGAACGCTTCAAAGAAAGGATCTTAACCATGATTTTCTTGAGCAATTTGAAATTTCTGTTGGAAATTACTCTTTGGTAACTTACACAATTTGGGGCAGACAGGACCTTCCAAAGGCTTGGCAGTTTTGAGATTGGGAGCTTATAATGACTATTTAACAGCATTCCCTGCTGTGAACTTTTGTCAGTATACAAATAGTAGATGGGACTTCTAGGCACCTAAACTTCTTATCAACTTGGAAAGGAACCTGAGCTTCTAATGTCCTCTTATTTAATTACAAAAGCAAGTATCTGACTCTTTCAGCCACTGTCACTTTGTGTACTGCAGGTTATTGATCTTTTGGTGCTGTGTTGTTTTTTTGTTGTTTGTTTTTCTGGACTCTCACCCCTGTTGTTTCTAATGTCTTCTTTCTATGAACTGAAGTTCACGTTTGAAGGCATGTGGTGAACGGTGCTTTGTGACACTCATTTTAATGTTACCTTCAGTTCAATGGGAGTTGAAAGCACTGGAAAACTTTTTCCATTGTGCTGTTGTGCAGAGACTTCTGAAAGAAACAGCTGGCTTATGCTGGTTGTGTCAGTGTAGTCAAGATTTCCAGTGTAAGCCTTATATTTTAAACTTAGAATATATTTAGACCCACTTTGACTATTCTCTCCTGCATTTGTGAAGCTGGTTTACAAAACCTCATCCTTTCATGGGGAGGCCAGGAAATTGCTATCCGAACCACAGTCTTTGTCACACCAAACTGATCTAATTTAACTTTCTTTGTTCATACTTGTTGACCCATGGTTTAATTTGGCTTTTTAGGTCCCTTTCATGATAAATGACATTGCCTATTTTCTCAGTGGTTTAACAAGATCGTGAGAAGACTTGAGGGAACCTATTCTGTTAAGAAATCAGCTAGAGGGTAGGGAAGGTGGCAGTGTCTCAAGGGAATCACCAGAAGGTTTCTTGAAAATGAAAGCTGTATGCTTGTGATAGGTTTCTGTGCTAACTACTGGTTTTAGGTGAATCTCATGGCCGAACTTTCATTGGTAAAGTCTGTTTGGATGACAAGAGCTAACTCTAGACAAGACATACTTGCTTGTATCATAGCAGTTGACAATGCATATTGCCATCATGTTGCACAATGGCTGTAACAAACACAGTATTCTCAATGGTTCTGCCCAAGTTATTTTGCTAAATCAGGAAAAGAAAACCAACAAATCATGGTGATTAGCCCTTTTACTCATATTTCTGTCCTTTGAGGATGAGTTTATATGACACAATTCAAAAGAATACCTAAAAATTGGCTTCATTCTCTAGAGTTATTCTGCTAAATAAAGTGTCGTACTCTCCCTGTTACATGGAGTGAATGCTTAAAAAAGGTACTGAACCTGTTTATGCTTTCTGAAGACAAGTAGCAATGCTCTTTGCTGTCTCAAGTGACAATCTGCTGATGCTTTTCATGGTGTGAAAATATGTTGTTTGCAAACCTTTATGTGGCTCTAATGAGTTCACTTGATCATTAAGTCCCTCTTAACATCCTCATAGCATACTCCTACTTAAAAGACTTTTGCAACAAGATACCAGTTATGAAAATAATTTATTATTTTTAAACTTCTGTCAATATATTTCAAGGTTAATAACTTGCAATTAGTGGTATTGTAAAACAAAGGGACTTGCCTCTGTCACTTTTTTTGTTTTAAATTTTTATTAGCAGTCTTATAGTAAAATCTTTGCTCCAGATTTCACTCAATAGTCAGTCCCACTGGAGACCTCTTCTAATGACATACTAGTAGTTCTGTAACAAATTTTTACTGCCTGTTTATACAGATTTCTGACCTTTGGTATATCTTCTTGCTCAGAAAAGACATGAACCCTAAAACTCTCAGTGAAGTTCCATTGTTCAATGGAACAATTTTTATGGTTTCATTACTCTTTATTTAAACACTTGAATTGTGACATTAGCTTTAAATTGAAGAATTTGTAACATGTACCAAGAATCTGAGTAATAACTCCTAAAGTTCGTTTCTCAGTATAACATTGAAGACTTGAATGTGTCCCACAAATGATCTTGAATAATCTGTGTTTTCAAAGATGATGGAAGAGATGTTCATAGATTTTCTACTAATATCCTCGCACTTCAGTGTAACCTTCTGCCATAGTTCTCAGTCCTTCAGAGAAGTCTGCTCTGTAGAATTTGTGCTAAGAGTACCTTTTTAATCAGTACACCTTTCATTTTACTAGCTCAACATTAGATTAATGATGAACTTCATTTTGTGCTGATCTTTTTGAAAAAACACAGAGGTCTCTGAAATAGAGTTCATTAGATGTGAGAAATGTGTGTAACTAACCAAACTAAGCTAGAGAAGTTTGACATGAAGCCCTGGTGTTGTACCCTACGAACACTGATAAAGAAGAATTAGAAGTTATAGCGGATAATCAGAGCAAACACAAAATTTTACATGCAAGTAAAAGACTTTTGTATGCCACATCCCAGAGCAAAATTTGGAAAGAATGAAAAAAATAAACTAGCTGCTTGAAAGGCAGACATACTAGAGGTAAGCACTGTCACTAAAACATAGCATAACAAAACTCCATCAGGCAGACTGGTCGAACTATGTCAGAAAACTTGGAGGAGAACTGACTACAGACAACCTTCCCCTTCAGGTTTAACTCAATTTTAACTCTCTAGGGATAGTTACTTTACTTTGTTTCATTAGTAATAGC
Organism: Calyptomena viridis; assembly: GCA_013390005.1. Lineage (NCBI taxonomy): Eukaryota > Metazoa > Chordata > Aves > Passeriformes > Eurylaimidae > Calyptomena > Calyptomena viridis. Next base: position 124,199 of record WEIV01017437.1, read on the forward strand.
ACTCTAAATGTTTTTGAGCCATGAAGCCAAGGGGAATGGATTGCACATTATGGTAGGGACAGTCACGTAGGGAGCGGTCCAACAAGAGTATTAGGAACTCAAGATTTACTATTTTCTGTGAGAATTGTCTACTTAGAATGGTTTATTGGCTGTTGAGCTTGTCTCCAGAGTAAATACATTTTTTATCCTGCTCTGAGGAAGACTTTGATTGAAAAAGCTAAAGATCACATGTTGAAGGTGAAGCGTAATAGAATTCAGGAAGAAAACTGTCACTGTGGTGGGATAGTTGTATACTTGTATTTGATAAATATTTAACATATGTGAAGAGCCTTCATCTTATCCCAGCAGTGCACACAAAGAGGAGTGTTCCTAGTTATGTACCCCACTAACCTGTGGGGTAATTGTCTGTTTTTTATTGTCTGAGTAACAATTCGTGTATTGCTGTTCTCCCTGGGCTGTACAAACAAATATTGCCTCTTGTTTTGCTTAGTCTGCAAGATTAAAATTACAATATATGGCAATGGAAATGAGATTAATAATTTTGGTGTTCTCAGCACACGTTTGTTTCCTGCAGACCAGGTATACTTGTCATTATTTCTATTATGTAGACTGGGACTCTTTCATAGCTGCCCAAGGGGCTTGGAGACCTGCATAAAATCAATGGCACCTAGGCCTCCGGATGTTTCACGATAAATGGAAAACAAGAAAAAAAAATGGGGAGAAAAAGTTTTCCTTCACTGGAATCTGCAGAAGATGCTAAGGTAATATAGGGCAGTTTGGAATGCAAGGAGAGAAATTACCTCTTGGAGCAATAGTTGAGTGAATTAACTGCTTTGAAGATCCTTTTTTCTCATCTTCACATAGATAATTTTACAGGGAAGAAACTGTCCCAAGTGAGGTCTGATGGCACACAAGGCAATAGCAAAGCTGTCCTCTGTTATGACAACTGAGAAGGAAGTGGTTAGTCCTGCTGTTTCCTGATGTTTCAAGATGCTGTTAGGATTTAGGTTAATATTAAGATAATATTATATAAAGAAAAATTTAGGGATAGAACACAAGCACATTAAAACAAGTGCTTACATTGTATTATTAATAAGCCAAGAGATGAGCTGCAGGTTTTTAATTCATTCTTTTAACTTATGCATTCACTTTGATTATAGAGACATAATTAAGATGGGTAATTACAAACCCTGTGTTTCCTAGTAATATATTCATGCACTAGTAGCTATAGCATTTTACAATATCAAGCTCATATGTAAAGCAAATTATCTATTTAGTTGGAATGATATCACTAGAGCCAAATTAAATTCTCTGATAAGCACAACTATTCATTAGTTGGCTGCACATTATCTAAAAGCCACTTGTATCTCAATAACAAAGTTGGAATATTATCCTATCCTAGATACATTTGCTCTCCAAAGCATAATACATAAGTTTAACTAGATCAGTTGAGACCATTTTGGTTTTCGATTTTTTTCTAATTACCTTGAATTGAATTGCTGCTGGCACATCTCGAAGTTGCATTTACTGAGTTTCTGACCTGCTTGAATCTCTCTCTCTCTCAGGCAAGCTAAGGTTTACTTCTGAAATGCAAAAAGGAAAAAGGAGTTTTCAATTTGTGGCTGGGTGAGTTCCTCTTGAATCAATTGATATATGCTGATTAATTTTAAAATGCACTTTTAATAGTATATTAGATGGTGAACATGCTGGAGAGGTGTCTTCAGGTATTCAAATCAAAATAAATAAAATATTTACTAAGCTGAACTTAGTAGCTCACTGAATTAAACTGAAGAGCTGTATTCCAATTTCAAACTGCATTTGCAGGGATTTATTCTAGTTCAAATCACTGCTTAAAACTCTCAATTTTCAATGGATTTGGTACAAATTTTATGTGCAAGAACAAAACCTGAGAGGTGTTGTTATACTTGTCTGAAACCTGCAGGATGATTTTTTTTTTACCTTGAGCACTGTCATCTTCCTCTGTCACCTTCCAATTTCTTAGTACACAATGTGTTTTTTTCATAGGTCAGTGTCTGGGGAAAGATGGGACAGTAAAGTACTGTTTCTTTGTCCATAGCATAGTAGAAGAGAGTTGCTTCTCCTAGTGCTTCTCTTCATAAATAAATGGTAGGACCGTGCACATTTGCATCTGTCCTGGATAATGATTTTGACCTGGGAATTTCAAAACAGCTATAAAAATAACGGAGGACAACTTCCTTCTTATAGTTATGGTGTTTCATACCAATAGTCTGACACACCCTGATGCAGAATTCTAGGTTAGTAAGACAGTACAGGAATCTGGGTATCTCCCATGAATTTGAGTAGGCAGCTTCATCCAGAAGACAGCAATTTTCAGTAAAAATTTTCAGTAAAAAAACGTATGACTGAGCCCAGAGAGCAATGGTGAATGGAGATAAATCCGTCTGGCAGCCAGTCACAAGTGATATTCCCCAGGGCTCAGTAATGGGGCCATATCCTGTTTAATATCTTTATTGGCAATCTCAATGAGGTCAAATGCACCCTCAGTAAATTTGCAGACACCACCTCATTGAATATGAGTGTTGATCTGCTGGAGGATCTGTACAGGCTGAATCCATGGGCTGAGGCCAACAGTTTGAGGTTCAACAAGGCCAAGTGCCGCATTCTGCACTTCACTTACAACTCCACGCAGTGCTCCAGACCTGGGGAAGAGTGACTGGAAAGCTGCCCAATGGAAAAGGACCTGGGGATGTCAGTCAACCATCAGTGTGCCCAGGTGGCCAATAAGGCCAGTGGCATCCTGGCCTGCATCAAAAATAGAGTGGCCAGCAAGACCATGGCAGTGATCACTCCCCTGTATGTACTCGGCATTGGTGAGGCCACATCTCCAGTCCTGGGCCTCTTGCTATGAGACAGAGGTTGAGGTGCTGCAGTAAGTCCAGAGAAGGGAAACAAAAAGCTGATGAAGGGTCTGGAGCACAGGTCTTACAAGGAGCAGCTGAGGGAGTTTGGGTTGTTCAGCCTAGAGAATGGGAGATTGAGGAAAAACCCTATTGCTCTCTACAAATACCTGAAAGGAGGCTGCAGTGAGGGGGGGGTTGACTCTCTTCACCCAGGTGACAGGACAAGAGGAAACGGCCTCAAGTTTGGCCAGAGAGGCTTAGATTGGATATTAGGCAAAATATTTTCATGGAAAGGGTTATATACACATTAGTTTATAATGAATTGCCATTCTTGGTTTATGCATTGTGAACCTGTTTATAGATTGCTGTCCATATTGGTTAAGTCTGCTGATTTTAATATTATTATTACTTCATTTCAGTGAGAACCAGTATATGTAAGTGATTTGAGGTAAAGAACAAGACTTTAGTCTGTTTCTGTCTTTTTCTGATTTGAAGACACATAATATCTACAGTAGCAAAAGCTATTTTTTTTATTTCTTAATTTTTGTTTCTTATCCATTAATTAGCATATTAGAAGATAAATATATAGTGATCCACTAAGTATGGTCTATTTCTGAAATAGTCTTAGAATTCAGGGTCAAATATAACATGGGGGGGGGTGTTATTAGACTCAACTCAGTATTTTGTAGTAAAGCAAATGCACTGTAACTTAAAGAAGTTTTCACAGGAGTAAGTAGAATGGAAGCACCAATCTCTAGTGGTTCAGATTGTTTGGGATAAATAGCATTGGCCTGTAGAGGTGTTTTTTTGAAGTAAAAAAGGTGCTACTTCTATGATCCTTTGGGAGACCAGAGCTTTGAGCTACATTTCCCACACCTTTTTGAAAGTGAGGTTTCTAGTCACTAAGATCAAATATAAAGTAGAAAAGCAAACTTCTTAAAGAGTAGAGAAAAATACAAAGCGAGTTGGAAATAAAACAGGCTTATAAACCTACATCTTTCTCCAGTGCAGTGTTCTTTCAGGGTGAGTCCTTTTCTTTAGTCTTACTTTCAACTCAGTAAATTGGTGCCTTTCTAAATCATAGATTGTGTAGCAATTGCTAGCTTGGGTCCCTAGGAAAAGCCCTACTTTCTCTCCTCCTGAAGTCTGTCTCTGCATGCTCACTGTTAAGATGAGGAATCTTCTGGCCTCTGCTGGGTGAAGTCTCTGACAGTTCTCTCCCATACTACAATATCCTTTCCCCTTCTGTCTGCAACCATGTTTTTTCTTGAGCAACATCTTGGAGAATAAATTATTTAAACCTTTTAAAGATGCAGATGTCTTCTGGATGATGTTCCTTTTTTACATCTGAACTTTTGACCTGTGGACTAAATGTGTTTCTGTTGTCAAATACTGGAGTTTTACCCCTCTGCCAAGGATTCATCTACCTTTAAATCTCTTGTTTGCTGGCAGTGTGCCAGTCAGGCCAGAGCCAAATGAAGCCCTGATGTGGCTGATACTAGGAAGACAGATGATATATGATCAGATGAATATATGACAGTACAATGAGTACTGAGTTTTTGTGAGAAAGGCAAAGTGCTTTAGCAGCCTTAGCATCCCATTTTTATTGATGTATTTTGTGTTGAGTAGGGAATTGTCTGTGAACTAATGTTAGGCTAGAAAATACCAGGTCATAAATACCAGAATTTTAGACAAGATTTGAAATTAATGGGAAGAAGGACCAAAATAGCCCATAGCCAGAATTTTCAGAGGCCTCACCTGGGATCCGGAAGATCAAGATTAAGGTCTGCTGCAACACATCTAGTCACAAAGTTCCCATCTGCAAAAAAGTGGTGTGGAAATAAATAACACTGTGTGGTCTTTATCTTCTCTGAAATCCTTAACAGAACTGTCCTTTAACTTCTGTGTTCTTTTCCTTCTAATTTACGCACTAGTCTGAGGGTTACAGCAAGGAGTAACTAGTGTATGTAGCAGACCAAAAGGAGAATGTTTTCACTCGATTTTCCATCACAATGTAATCCAAACATTTCCCAGAGTAAGAGGGGACAGAATAAAAGCCAGCTTTATATTTCTATGTTTTAGTGTAGTGAGATTTTTTTTTTGCCTCTTGTTTGAAATCTGCATGGACAACAGCAACTTCTGTGCCTGAAAGAAGCAGTTTCCTTCCTTAATAATTGAGGTATTTTCCACTTTCCTTCTCTTTAAAACTAAATCTTGTGACTAGAAATGCAAATGAATGCCATAATGATGGTATAATCTGCAGGCTAGGCTGACCCATAGTGTTTTACTTGAAGGGGTGGAAGTAGATATTATAAATAATTAAATATTTATAATTATTCATTCCAATTATAACAAAATGTCAATTCCATTCCCTCTGCAGTATTTAGAACCAAATGTGGGAATACATTTTTTAATCCTCAGGTGTTTGAGTGGTATTTTTTTGTGCAAATGTATAGTATTTACATCTAACAGGTATAGTGAGAAATTATGCTTATAAGGAGTAGAAAAGAATTTATTAAAAAACACCAGCTGCACATATCTTAAAATGATATAATTGAAAGACAGTTTTACATGGAATGAAATTAGTGAAATACCAGGAACAGTTTCCCTAATTCTGGATCATGCTAGTTAATCACTTTTGTGAAATTAGACTATTTAGCATAGGTGCTCACCTAAATCAAAGCTACCCAACTGAAGTAAGACCCAAATCCAAAAAGAGCGTATGAGTATCTCTCTCCACTGGTTCCAAGAGTCTAAGCCTGAAAACTGTGTTCCTCTGTGTCCTGTGCACTGTATTCCTGTATGTTCACCCCGATGCAATATACTAAATGGCTATAATTCTCCTTAATTTTATGGATACATTTGATATCAGAGATTCATGCCAGAACAAGCGGAGTATGCTTCTACCAGGGATCAAAAACATGGCTGCACATGCTTAAATTTAGGTGGGTAACCTTGACATTTTACGCAGGTTTTTACCAAAGTTCATTTACACAATGAGACAGCATTCCAATTTAACTAGATCAACTTAATGCTTCTGTTAATATCATGCAATTAAGTGTTATTTGCTACAACACTTTCCATGTCAAGTATTATACATGAAAAAGATTTATTAGTAGGTAGTAAACAGTTCCTATCACTGGCTTCATTAAAGAAAAAATATATTTCCAGTGTGGAAGATAATTTCAAGGACACAGTTTAAAAAAAAAATTGGAATCTGAAAGATTCAGTTTAATTTACATTTCCATACTGCCCCAGCTACTTGTTTACATAGTATATAACAGGTGAAATACTGTCCCACTCTTTAACTGCTTCAGAACTGTTGCTTCAGAACCATTGGTTTTGGTCTGGTCAGTCAGCTGAAGCAGAAGTTGCTGAAGAGACTAAAGGTGAAGTTGGTCTTTTGGTCTGTGGACTAACTTGCCCAAGACTGTATGTATAGAGACAATAGATCCAGGGAAAGAAGAGAGCAAGCTCTCCTCTTCAGCTAAGGCATCCTGATATCACAGGAAGCAGCAGAAGAAATAGAACCTGCTTTCTTAATAGAAGCTCTTTATCCTCCTGTGCTGAGCCCAGATTTCAGGCAAGAAAGAGGAAAGGTGAAAGTAGATGGTGATCCAATCCAGACAAGGATTTTGAAGAGGTCGCATCTCCTTAGTGTTGCCATGGTACCTATTAAGTAAGGATACATCTGAAACTTGGTAGTAACACCTGACCAACTTATTGAAGACCAGGAAGTTCATGGAAACTCTTTTCTAGCTGCAAGTTGATTAGCGTTTTGGATCCTTCTACTGTTTGAGACTTTACCAAATAGTCTGTTCAAACAGTTTTCAATGTGACAATTCTCTTTAGCCTGTTTGTTCTAATTTCTGGCTTTTCTTTGCATCCAGCGCTTATTGTTAGTTCAGCTTGGGTTTCTGAAACTTGTAAAGCAGAACAGTCAGTAGTGGATAATGTGTGTAGCAAATATCCTTGTTCCCATGTGAGCAGGGGCAAAAGTGTATTCACATAAAACTTTCCTACAAATAAATTTTTCATTATAAAGTTAACTTTGTAACAGTCAAATATAGAGATTTAAAAGTGCACACATTTATAGAACATTTTATTAACTGGTATTTGGGCTGTTCCAGTTTTAGGGCTTGGGAGTCTCCTGGGTTGGGTTAAGAATTCTCAGAACGGTGACTCTAAATTTAATCTTGGTTGTCTTGTCTACTCACACTTTGAAATCTTACCAATTCTCTCAGGCAAAATCAGGGGTGATTTGCTCTATAATATTCTTTTGAGAAAGGGATAAGAGGAAGCTCACACATTCTGAAAGCATCTGAGCTAAGATGATTAGCATGTGAGACAAAAAAATGCCTATGAGTTTTTCCTCTAGTTATGTAGTCCTCCTCACAAAAATGGGGTGCACACTACAGAGACTTACATGTTTTTGAATTATTAGTTTCAGTTCTGTGTGACCATGTCCCTATGGGTAACATCTATAAATATTCTTTAGGTTTTTTATACTTCTGCAATTGTTTAATTTGAAAGCACTGGCTTTACTTGATTTATGCCAATGCGTGTCAGCTGAGAATTTGGCCTGCACTACCTCACACTGCCATAAGAAGGCTAGATTAATTAATTTGAAAAATTATATTGTCCTGCCCAGAACCAGGACAGGACCATCAGAATTCAACCTAAGTCTATACAATGTTTGCTTGTACCTCTTTGTACCATTCTCTCTGGAGTCACCAAGTGGTCAGAAATGGTTTTCCATGAAGATGTTTAGCTTTATGAATTCCTCTCACGTCCTGGGAGTGCTCAGTGCTGGTGACAATGCCCTTTCCTACCCTTACTCAATTCCACAACAAGAAAAATTGATCTTGTTGTGATGAATTATCTGTTACTTTTAAAATGGAGAAGTGCCATTGATTGGAATCAATTGTTTTATTGAAAAGTGTAAATAATACCCTGTACTCAAATTAAATAAAATTGTTACAGTTGGATTTCCTATTTAAAATTTAATAACAAAAACAAATTGAGAGGCTTGTGGATCCCAGGCTTTGATGTGATTGCCACAGCAACAGCTGGACTGCCTGTTGTGACTTTTACTCGTAAGAGTGAGATGTGCTTGAACCCCATGTCAGTTCTCCATGACTAGATGTGAGCTTTGCTGTACCAAGTGCTTTCAGGCCAAATGCTCCCACTTGCCTCTTGAGGAGTCTGGGTACATGCAGGAAAAGGACTTAGAGGATGCTGTTTGACAGATGGCTAAATATGAGGCAGCAGCATGCCCAGGTGGCCAAGAAGGCCAATGGCATCTTCCTTCGTATCAGAAATAGCGTGGCCAGTAAGACTAGGGCAGTGACTGTCCCCCAGTACTCAGCACCGGTGGTGCAACACCTCAAGTACTGTGTTCAGTTCTGGGCCCACCACTTGAAGAAAGACATTGGGATGCTGGATCATGTTCAGAGAAGGTCAGCAAAGAGAGTCTGAAGTGCAAGTATTACAAGAAATGGCTGAGGGAGCTGTGATTATTTAGCTAGAGAAGAGGAGGCTTGGGAAGATGTTATTGGTTTCTACAACTAACTGAAGGGAGGTTGCAGAAAAGTGGGGGTTGGCCTCCTCTAGTGATAGGATGAGAGGAAGCAGCCTCAAGTTGTGTCAGGAATGGTTAAGATTAGATATTAGGAAAAATTTCTTCACAGAAGGGGTAACCAGGCATTGGAACAGGCAGCCACAGAAGTGGTGGAATCACCATCCCTGAAGGTATTTAAAAACATGTTGATGAGGAATATGGGGACATGGTTTAGTGGAGGGCTTGGCAGTGCTTGGTTAATGGTTGGACTCAATGATCTTAAAGGTCTTTTCCAACCTAAGTAATTCTATTATTCAATTACTTAATAGAATCAAAATAGATTGGGAGTGAAGCAAGATCGTACAGAGCATATAACAAAATCCTACCCATATGGAGATTTTGAAAAAGTCATGCAAATAGGACAGAATTCTATGGGTTTAGAGCCTCAGCATTTACTAGTTAAGCTCCCTTGTTTTGTAGAGTGTTATATGTATGGGATTTCATTTGTTAGTAAATGTCACTTATTTGCAAACACTTCTTGTGAATCAAATTAAATTAATCATTGAAACTCTATTAAATTCTTTCATTTTCTCTTGCATGAGAATGCTGGAGACTGGAAATACCAGACTGAAATTGAGAAGTAGGTGCTTGACTGTGGAATTTTTCTGTTAGGCTCTGAAATGAACAGTTAATGAGCAGAAGCTCACAAAAAAAAGCACAGGTGTTTACTGCTCTCTGCACAAGAACTGGTGGTCTGTTGTATGTGGTCTGTTGTATCTCTATGGTAATTTTGCTGCCAAAACAAACATATCTTGTTTTTAAGTTGCGGCTGAAGGTCCATCACACTCTCCAAAAGCACCTGATCTTGCAGCCAAATACGTGGATCCAATTTTCTTTCCAGCTTGCTACTTTTGTTAATGCTTTTATGCTAAAATGATGGGGTTTCATTGTGATACAAAACCTCACTTGTAAATGATGCTCTAGACCCCATGACTGACCCTATGACATCAGAGCTTGTTAGAATACCAAGTGCAGTTTAATGAAAACAGGAGAAAAGTTAAAACAAAAAAAACCACCCTGAAGTACATTTTGCTGGATTGCTGACATTCCCGGAGATGTGTTAAATTCATCTCTACAGATATGCAAAGGGTTGCAAAATACTTTCAGTGCCCAATCTGAACAGATGTCTCTTCTGGTGAGTGCTCTCCCTCAATGACGCTGAGACCACAAAAGTGTGGGAGCATTCACTTCATAGAGACATGGGAGACTTCACAGATTCTCAGGGCTCTCAGAGTGTGGCCACTTGTGCTCAAGGCTGGATCTGATGCTGTGTCATTGTGTTACTGTGGAGCAAAACTGTGTGAGAAGAGGCTGGGCCTTTCTCCTAGCCCTTTCCCTTAGCCCCTCTCTTACTTATGGTGTTTGGTTGTACTCATCCCCTTGCCCTTGATCCTTGCCTCGACTACTTTGCAGTTGTGCCTGTGGCTGTCCGTGGACTTTGCTGATCCCTACCTGATCTGACTTATTGCCTTCCTGGCTTAACCTCAGGCCTGTCACATCCATATGGGCTGGCTCTGTGATCTGTATTCTTGGATGATCCTGCTTAGTGTCACTGATCAGAGCACCTCTGCTCTCTGTGTTCAGCATCCTGCAGTACTGTGCTTCTTTGTGATGAAGAGCATCGCCCATGCCTGTCTTGCTGTTATCCTCAGCCCCTGGCTCACTCTTGCAGCTCCCTGAAGGAATTGACATGTTGTTATGCTGGCTTATTGCTGATGGTCTATTTGTTAATGACTCCACATCTAGCCAGAAGGAAGTTTTCTGGCTAGCTCTGGTTTGTTCTTTTTTCAAATTGTTTCCAAGAACAAGACACAGTAAATATATATTTTGATCACATGTCTTTTTACACAGGAATTAAGATGTGGCTGCATGTGTTAGACAAGGCTCATCCTATTCCTAAATGCTCATAATAGTAACTACTTGTTCACATTATAATGCCTCCTGCATCTCCTAGCTAAGAGTAATGCTTCATTCTACTAGGCAGTACACAAATGAAAGCAACCCAGGGGAAATAAATACACATCAGATAGGACAGACAAAATACGGGGAAATAAACAGAGCTGGCCAGGGAACAAAATTTTCTGTGTTTAAAAAAAAAAACAAATCAGGATTTTTTTGAAAGCAAAAACATCTCAATGCTGCCAGAAAATGGGTGCAATTTATTAATTTATTTGTGTAGAAAAATTGTTTGAGTGTTCCTGGCTGAAAACCGGCTGCCGAGCAATTTGGAAGGCATTTGTGTCACTGCACTATTTAGCTGCCTATTTCTCTGAGGTTCATGGCTGCCCCAGTTGCTCAGCTGTTGGGCTGCCTGCCAAGGCAGGATGCTGTGTGACCCAGGGAGACGTACAGCCTCTGCACTGGTACCTGGGGAGCTCAGGGTGGCAAGCTAGCATTTGCTGTTGCAAAACTGATCTGTTTTAGCTAGCTATGGTAAGTCTGTTACACAAGGTTTTAGGAGAAAGTGGTGGTAGAGGTAAAAAGATGAGTAAATGTCGAGGATCCAGATTATCACAAGCTCTGTCTTCCTCAAGAATCCAAAGAAAGAGGACAGAAAGATCTTTCCCAGTTGCTGTGTGTCTGTCTGCCACCTGCAAACGGAGTTAGGGTTCTTGTGAGACACAGGTGCATACCAGCCTTCAGTGGGTATGATGCATGGGTATGGTGGTCAAAAAACCCCGCCACTGCTTAGTGGAACTGCCACCAGTAGACAGTGGAGCAGAGAACATTATCATATAAGTGTTGGTAGTCTATGTGTCACTGTAGCCCTTCTGCTGTTTCTACATCTGCAGTTTTTTATTTCTCCCACACTAAAAATGGTTGAGAAAATGAATCGTTGCAAATCTAATGTAGTAACTAAAAATAGTTCAGCTTTTACTGAGATTACTGCTCGTAGGGGATACCTAATGCTGGTATCTTGAAGATCAACAACTTACTCATCACTGATCATGGAATATAGTAGCTTATGAGGCTACACCGTGCAGAACTGATAACACATAATGAATATATTTATAGAGATTTATCTTGCTCTCACCTGTCCCATGAAAACGTGAGGCTTCATGACAAGACAGAAATAAAGACACCTGTAAGAAAATGAGTTAGAAATTCTGAATGCTTCCAGATCCCACTAAAAGATGCTGAGGCCACAAAGAAAACAGGATCCTGTACAAAAACTGCACAATGTATACTCAAACTTACCTAAAGTTCTTGAGAAGTTACTTTTGGAAACATGAGGAAAGCTATGTCTGCATCTTTCTCCCCTGTTTAATCGTTGTATGCAGTTTAGTTTTCAGGTACATAATGTTTTGGGGGTTTTATTACAAAAGGTTTGCCATGTTTTATGGCTGATACCCTTCTCATTACTCGTGTAGCTGAAAGCCCAAAATCATCTCTAGTGATCTTTTTATGTAAATTGCAAAAACTCCACTGAAGTCGATGAGTGCTATCCATTTACAGAGGCCAAACACTCTTCCAGCAACACTTGATGTTATTATTTGTTTTTCTGATATGTGAATGCTGAAAAGAACAGTGATGTGCACAATCTGTATGTATAATAGGTTCCATTTTGTTATAATTTTATTCATACAACAGTATCATATTGTTGTGTAAGATTTATCCAGAATGGGAGGGATTGTGTCATAAAAATTACCTTTTAAACTATTTCTGTTCCCTACAGTTTCTTTCTGGGATTGACAAATTAACCAGTTGTGAAATCACGTATTCACAAAAATAGATCAGAATCTGATTATACAATAAATCTAGCTGAGTGCTTACAGTTATCAGTTAAAAATGTTCCAAGCATCTCAACCATATGACTTAAACCACTGAATTAGTGTTAATTCAAACTATTGTGTAAAATTAATTATTTTTTTTTAGTTGGGTGTAGAGTATAGCTTTGTACCATTCCAAGTACTGCCTATCTTCCCATAAGTTTCATAAATCTAGACTAAAAATAGAAAGTTGTCCTAAGCTGTATAATATTCTCCTTATTTCAGCAGAACTGCATTCATGTTTGATTTAGATCTAATGCTTAGTGTACTTCATCACTAATAATTCATGGTTGAAAACAATGTAGAAAATTTCTAGTGCCATTTTTCTCTGGGTTTTTTTTTTTACTCAAAGCTTTAAAGAAAAGGAAGGATTCACTCAGATCTGAGCCACTTTTTTCTTTGAAATGCAGCAAGATCAGGTTGATGTGGAAAATCAGAACCATTTCATTGTTTGTGTGCTTTCAAAAGTTTGACTGCCAGCAAGGGGGTTCTTTTAAATGTGGGGATTGTGAGGCTGGATTGCTACAGACCAAAAAAACCTGAATTATATTGTATTGCTCTGATTTGGGAGGATTAGTGAAGAATTTTAGACTAGATGGTTTCGATGAAAACAAACCCTGGTATAAGACCAATAGAAATTTGCTTAGTTGCTAGGCTTGTTCTGAGAGCAACACCAAAAACTTTAATTCTTCAGAAAGGACAGAATAACCTTCCAGGAACATTTGAATGGATTGGAGCCTTCAGAGAACCAAACTACTATAGATCAGAGCTGCCTGGAAATTCAATTTTTCCTTCCAGTATAAAAATGTGATGCAACAATAATAAGATTTATTAGAATTATCAGTGGTGGGAACATTTTGAAGTGTTACTCTGTCAGACTCCTGAAATGACTTAGTTTTAATAACACCTAAAGCACACTGACAGATAAAAATTACATACAAAACTCACTTGTGTTCACAGCTTGTTTCTAGAATGGATTTTAGTGAGAGAGCATATGACAGATCATCTTGCAAAACAGCTGAATACTTAGATTGATGCTGTGCACAGATGATGTTCAGTTTCTTTCTCATTGTGAGCCAATTCAAGCCCATTTTCCTCCAAGAACCATGAGAAGTGGGAAAGCTATGTTTTGGAAGGAGAATGCTGTTTGATCCAGATGGAGCTATTTTGCTCAGGGATCTTTCTTGGAGGAAGAGGAGAAGGGAAGACAATTCTGATACTAAACAGAGGAGACAACATCCTTTCAGGATTCCTTTTGGGAAGGAGAGCTTTTGGACCCCAAACCTCTTCAAGTTAATCTAAGCCTGAAATCCAAGGTCTCCTACTTACAAACATCTCATTAATGCCTGAATCCTTGGCAGACTTCACTAAGTGAACTGGACCTACTTTTTGTTTTGTGTAGGGAAGGGTGGTCTCCGTCTACAGGAGCCAGAAAGCAACGGCCAAAGTTTTTCATTAAGACTATCCTAATTATTTGGTTGGAGTGGTCCTTATGCAACGTTTTCCAGGATACTCAGGAAAATCCTACTCAATTTACTTCACTTGAAACTAGCTTAGTCTCTCACAAATTAAATCTGTACAGAATGGAATGCTGTCTTTCCACGTCTCTGCATAATCTAATTCCAAATCTCTATCTCCTCAAGTAGAAAAGTTCTTAAAGACTAGTGAGATGTATTGCTGGTTTTTGGTTGTCTTTTTTCCTCTAAACAGCTTGAATGTATCTCCTACTGTTTCTCTCACTTATTGACAATTTATGCCTATATCTCAAAAACTGGGTCTCTCATGACTGATAACTGAGCATAGAAATTGATTTTTACCAGTATCCCTCTCCCATTAGCAAATTCTGTTCATTAGAAACTTCAAGCCTATTCTGTACCATAATTTTCATGCTGGAAAACAATCTACAAAATCTTATATGCAATTCAGTACCTATAAAGGACTGATACTGCTGTTACAATATCAGTCACACAATAATGCCTCTACCTTCTTTGATAGTTGTAGTCTTTGAGGAAGTGCAGGCTGAGTAGGTTGTTTTTTGTTTTAAAGTCATAGTGGAGACAAATTCTTTTTTTCTTTTCTCTTTCTTATTTATTTTTCCTGGTTTAAAAACTTTTTTTGGCAAGTCCAATAGGACATTATCCAAATGGGTGCCATACCAATAATAGCAATGACTCTAGGTCCTTGAGGTGTCAATTACAAATGAACCTTTTTATTAATAACTCTACATGCAGTTTATCACTGTCTGCCAGCCTATTTTAACTCATTTAGCTTTTTCTATCATACTTCTACATGGGAACTGGTCTATTAAATATGCTGTTTTAATATGTCTGTTTGGTGGTGGACTGTTCAAGAAATCTCTCTTTTGTCTGTCATCTGATAACTATTTTCTGTCTTTGTATTAACTTTTACTTGGTCTGTGTAGTTTCCCACACACATGCACACCCTGTGGTATCTATCTTCTCTAATTCCCAAGCGAGCTGAATTGCACAAAAACCTTGAGTCAGTACTTAAGGTCTGTTTGTATCAATGAGGGTAAAGCATAGAAATGGGAGTTGAATCTACAGAAGAGGTATACTAGTGGCAGTCTTGTATATCTGGAAGTCAGGTGGTCTCTCTTCTGTCTCACTCTTCCCTTCAAATAAGTTTCCTTTGTAGTGCTCTGTCTGTAAAATGAGTGGGAATACTTACCTGCCCATGGAAGGAGGGGAGCGTGAAAGGGAAGAGTAGAGATACAAGGTCAAATAACTTTGCTACTATCGTGGTAATATCTGAAAATCCCAGTCAAGTCTGCAACCTCACGCTGGGAGGCATTATACAAACACTCAGTGAGAGACAGTAAGAAGCGTAAAGTCTAACTGGGTAAAACAAAAATGGAGACCATAAAGAGGCAGGAAGATTTGAAGGTGATGTTGTTGCATTAGGCGATGTTACTGAGTTGGAAAATGTTATTTATCCCTTAAGATTACTAGTAGATAATAGTATAATGCAAGGGATGATTTTCTCCAAAACAATTTGGTTTAAACCTATAAAATAAAAATTGCTTTAACTTCTTTGAAGAAAAATCTATGCTTTCTTTTAATGGTAATATGTTGCATCATGAAATTTTCATTCCCTTCCAAGTAACAATTGCTAAAGCTTTAATCATTGTTTCTTATCTGAATTACCACATCACTGTACAAAAATACCTACAAGTTATTACTGAGTAGTTTGAACAGGCTGCTTCCTTGCCTGGTTTTCTGATGAGTTCTGTGGTTTTGTTGTTGTAGTAATTATAGGTTGTCTTAATTCAGACTTTGCTATCTGCCAATATGTCCCATTTAATTATAAAATATGCAATTAATTACTAATGGGCTTATAACTACATGAGCTTAGAGACACTGAAACAAGATTTCTCTGTTGGGAAGATATATTCTCAATATAGGGTCTGAGTTTTGGATTTTGTGATACTGAAAGCAGACTATCTCAAAGGTTAAGAAAGTGGGAATATTAAGGTGTTCAAGGCTGATTTCAGATGATGTTCTCAATATGCAAAAAGCTCTATATTTTGTCTGTCACCTAAATAAAGCACAAGTGATAACACAACTACAGGTGTCTCTCTCCAAGCAAAGCTTGTTGTTCATATTAACAAACTCAGTAGAACTGCTGAGAAAAATGAATCCTACTTTTACCAAGGCAGGAGTTCAGAAATCAGTTCTGTAAATTAGTATCTAAAGGGTTGAGCCGTAATTTTGCTGCCTGCAGCAGGCACTTTGGATGCTGTAAGAGACACGCTAGAACTATCACACGAAATCATAAAAGGTTTGCTAATGTCTGATGTTAAAAGATAGAAGTTCCTCATTATACTATGAAAACTTCAGCATTTTAAGGTTTCCTGACCTGCTTGATTGTGTAATGCTCTTCAATATGCAGCTTTCTTCTCGTGCCACAGAAACAGTCTGAGGAGGAAGGATGCATTTGAGTGTCATCCTATTGCAAGGTGAGGTTTGGACAGGATAGTGCTGTGTTCAGCAGAGCTCAGAATGGCTCCTGTGTCCCACAGCTCAGTCAAAGTTGTCATTTCCTGGATGGTCCAAGCTGACTTTGAGGTGAGAGTAAAAATCTCAATGTGGGAAACTATTTCTGTTCCCAGTTTTGCACCTGTGACCTGTTGAAGGGAAGAGGGGATGTATTAGAAACTTGTATGCAGCAGTGGTAGTCAAGAAATCTTCCCTTTTTTTTTAACTTAAAAAAATATGACTGAACCACAGAGCGTGTCTTAGTTTTTTCAGTGAGGTTTTAGATTAATTTCGTTGTTAAGCAGTGCATGGGCTTCTTTATAGGCACTCTGAGCAGTTTAAAAATTTCTGCTCCCCCTAGGTAGGAGGATTTAAGAGATCTGAAATCACAGGTAGAACACAAATGAGCAGTTTGTATGAAACACCTCAGATACAGTGCTAAAAATAAGGAGGTTTGATATAGATGAGGGTTTGTTATTCTTCATAGAAATGGACAGACTCTCATAGATTTTATGAATAATATAAGGAATATTTTTTTGTACTTAGAAACCATGTAGGAACTTGTCTGATACTTCCTGTATTATAGTGACCCCCTTGTGTTTATGCACAAAAGCCTGTAAAAACAGACATACTGATATGTTTTATCTTATTTCAGACAATGTAACTAGTCTAAGTGAGTTCTTCTGGGTTGGCCTTGCAAGTGTAATCTATAGATAAGAATTTTGAGAATTGGTGTACTGTTCTTCAAACCACATTGCTTTGTAGCATAATAAAAATGTGTCGAAATGAGAAATAAAGAGAAGAAAAAGAAATTAGTATATGTCTCTGATTTATTTGTCTGCAGGATGATTACTGACAATGTCAGCCATGTAAACATGTAGCTCCAATAGTCTGTAGTTTACACTCTTCTATTTTTCTCCCAGCAAAAACTGTATCTGTAAAACAGTCTTCATGTGATTAAATTCTATTTCTGTTTCAGGCTATAGTGATGTACTTGATATCCACTGATAGGAATATGTTCCTGCACAGCTGATGTCTTCAAGGACCCTGTGAGGTGTATCTGTAGGTGTCTATGTTATTGGACATGGCTTAATCACAGCTCACTTCAGTGTTTTGGGGGTTTAACCTTTAATGTCATCTCTCTGCTGCCTTTTCTCTATGGAAGCAATCACAAGACACCTGCTAAATGCTTAACCTACTAGTAGTGATTCACCAGCAGAGTTATTATCTCTATTATTATTTCAATTCACTTCTGAAACTGGGAGTATCTTCAAAACAAAAAAATTAAAAAATAAATCTTAATTACCTTTGAAAGAGAAGGAAAAAATGCTGCCAGACAAACTTGCTAACATTCACAAATTCCTAAAAGTGAGAGTGGCTGTAAAGTCTTTGGCCTGCAAGACTTCTGGAACTGTTCAAAGTAGTTTTGGAGAAAAACCTCTAAAAGCAAGCTAAACAAACAAACAAAAACACACAAAAAAACCCACAAAAAAATCAAACAACCAAACACAAAAAAAACCCAAAACAAAACCAAAACAAAACAAACAAAGCCAA
>WEIV01017437.1:142064-161384 GCA_013390005.1 Calyptomena viridis
GCAGAGAAGAAAAGTTAAATTAAAAAATATGTATGGTCATGCTGACAGCAGCATCTAGCTTAGCTAATTTGGCTTTCATTTATCTTTGAGTCTAATCAGATTGGTTTTCAGCAAGTACTGCATGGGTAGTTGTTTTGCAAGGCCTCACGCATGTCAGCAGCACATGCAAACAGTTCAGCTGTTTTCTAGACCAAGTTTTTGATTGTGCTGTGCATTATGATGTTCAAAAATAAGAAGTGGAATAAGGCCATAACGCTTGTATTTCCAAGGCTGAAACTGCATATAAAATGGAGTCCTTTGAGAGTCTAATCCAATCACTGAAAACAGACACACTTACAGGGGCATTGCTTGTTCCAATGGAGTTCAATATTTGGGGTTTTTTTGTAGTATTCATGACCTTTTCATTCAAACTGACAGGTACTTTTAGCCTTTGCCTGTATTTGGAAACATCCTGCCTCTCCTGTCATTCCCAGATGTGATGAATATTTAGGAGGAGTCTTCATAAAGTCTGAAGACAAATTTAGTTGTACTTGCCAATAGTCTTCCTGCTAATTCCTGCAACCATTTGTGCTTAAACAGAACACTTGTACAGTTACTGTTTTAAAGCTGACGTTGAGCATCTTTTTTCCTCTCTAAAAAGAGTTTGAAAAGAGTTCTCCTACCCAAAAAAAGAAAAAAAAAGGGTAGTGTTCATAACCCCCTGTCTATTGAAATGTATCCGTTGCTTCTGGGAATAGGGTCTTTAATTCTCCCAGGTTTTTTAAGTGTTGATCCATGGTGGTGGTTTGCAGGCTGTAAAATGAAGGTGGAAAAATATTAATAATTTATTATAAATCAGTCTCTTTCAGGAGCATCTGAATTCACAATGAATGTACAAAGCTGAGGTCAGATAGTTTAGCTTTGATAACAAAAGTCCATTTTTAAATGCTAATTAACCCCCCAAGTGTACGCTTTTTTAAAAAATTAAAATCTCTAATCATTTCACTTTGAAGTTCCATTTTCTATTAAAGAAAAAAAAATAAAGGAAACCATGCAGCTTCTCTTACATTTGTCTGGAAGGGACCAAACAGCAGATTAAAAGAATGAACTCTAAGTGTAAAAGGAAAATTTAATGACATCTCATGAACAATTAAAAAGACCATTTGCATTCTTCTAAGTCTAGTAAAAAAAAAAAAATGTTTGACTATAATTACATGCTGTGAAGGAATAGAAAAGGGAACATTAAATGCTTTTCATGATTCCCCCTGAACTCTCTGATAGCACAACAGGATTCTTATTAGCATGCACATTGCTGTGACCTGGTTTACTACAGCTTTGCATTTAGGCAGGTGTTTTAAAACAGGTGTACAAGTCTGTATTTTCTTTTTTCTCCCTCAGACTTCTGATTCAAGTTGTGCAGATTGTATGTCTCTTCTTTCCATGGGGATTTTCTGGCCCCTTGGATGCAGCAGATGACTTTAGATCTTGCTCACATTTAGGAGCCTTTTGAAAGCCAGCAGAAAAGTGAGTTATCAGTCTCCAAGGAAGATTTCCTTCCTTTTTCAGTGGGTGAATGTGCATTCTGAATGTGTAGGGCATTTGATGTGTCCCTTAAATTTCAAAATTCATCAAGCATTAGTTGATGCTATGTTGTAGTAGCCCCAGTAACATCTGTGGCCCAGTTGAGAGTTCCATATTAATTTTCCTCTTCAACTGTCTCCATCTGTAACAAGAGTTTTATCTGATGTAAAAAGGACTTGAAGGGGAAGTAACAGGTCATGTAACCCATGTTATAGCTGTAGAGGCCAATAATCAACCGGGAACATCAATGAGTATCTAAACAAGATATTAATGTGTTGTGCACTTAAATCATAAAATTGAAAAAACGTATTTCTACAATAATCTTTAAATGCCTTTAAATCTAATCCTTCTGATCTAAAACAAGTGCAGAGATGTAATGGAGCACAGAGACTTGTGAAGTTCTGGGAATTTTCCGGTTTTCCTTGCATGCTCAGTCTCACACAGTTCACTGAGCATCTTTCAGGGCCTCTGTTTGGGAATATTTGTTTTGCAGAGTCAGACTTTCTCTGTGAGAACACAGCACTTCTCTTTTTAGTCACCAAATAAGCTTACAGAATCAGCTACAAGAAGATTACAGAAAAACCATGTTATGACATTGAATAGGGCATTGACTCTGATCAGATATGGTTCAGATTCAGGGTGATTTGGGAGAATAAACTTACCCTTCTTCACTACCTTTGGAAAAACTTTTATATATCGCATGGTGAAACCTTTCTTTTTTTTCCTTTTTGTGTGTTTTTTTTTTCTTTAAATAGGAAAATAACTGTTCAAGCTGACAAGCAACCTGTAATTCTTATGCAAGCATGCAGGGAAGGCAGAAGAGCAGCCTTCAAGGGATTAGAAGTGTTGAACTGTGCAACTCTAAATGGTGCTGATCTAATTGATGCTTTACTTAGCAGGGGAGGAAAAAACTCTAGCAAATAGTGGTTATTTTGATTTCAGAAAGAACACTGTCACAGACATCTTCCTACAAATGCCACATCAGTTGCTAACAAGTTGTTCTGGGAGAACCTTCTGATTTATGTGCTGCCATACAATTCTTTTCCAGTCACTGTGAACATCCTGTATTTCCTTTAATTTATTATGAAAGATTGCCTTGAATGTGGACAAGAGAGCCAGTTAAGCAGTTCACTTCTAGCTCCAAGGAGCACAGGAAATTAATTTCACATGTTGCATATGAAACAAGGGGGAAATAGGTTATTTACTGCTTCAGTTGTAGAGTTGTTCATAGATGACTATTATGTGTGGAGTGGGGAGACCACATTGTTTTTAATCCATGTTACAATTTAAATTTAACATCAAGTATGTCCTTCTGCTTTTACAGAGAAAGAACTGTGTTTGTAAGAAAGGCATTACATTGGGAGTCAGAGGACCCAGGGTCTGTTCCTGGCTTTCTTACTGAGTTTTTTGATTTTAAGCAAATTACTTTTCTGCCTCATTGTGTTGCTCTGAGATAAAATGGGTGCTTGGGAGGGGAGTGGCTAACGTATAGGGAGTGGGAGCTGATGAACAGATTGACAAGTTCTCTTTTCTCAGTCATGTTACTTTTTTTTCACTAGAAGAAGTTGAAAGTTTTGTGTTAAGAGAGCTGACACCAGATGCAGCACTGGTTAAAAATACCTGCTATGTGCAGGCAGGTGCTTTCTTAGAAGTCTAGATATGTATAGGGCTCTTTACTGTGAACAGCTTCTGAGGTGTTTCAGGACATTTTAGAACAGTAAGAATAATTCATATCTCGTTCCAGGGCAGGCGAAGATGGTCCATTATTGTCAGTGATGACACCGTATAACTGAGTGAACCCACTATGCACTATTGTGCCTCTAATGCCCTTGAATGTATTCAGCTCAATAACTGCACTTGTAGAGCATGCTCTTTAGTAAAATATGTGTCTCATGGACTAACACTGGCAGCAGTGTACTTGGTTAGGAAACTTTGCAGGAGGCCATAAAGCTTCATATTGTTATGATTTGGAATGACAACATGTTCTGCTCTTTCATGGCACATGAAATAAGAACGTTCTGTCTTTTAGGAATTAATGCTTTTATTGCAGAGAACAGCTAAGGGACCTCTAGCCAAGACATGTATTAGTACAATGTGTCATTAATAATAAATAACAAAGAATACCATTCCTCTTTTAACCCATTGAATCCAGTGAAATGTTCAGTAAGTTCTTGTGGTACAAGAATCATAGATATTCATGAAGCAAGTAAGCTTTTTTCCCATCCCATTATATTGTATGTGCATTTAAATTTATGCTTCTGGTTCCTTTGTTATATTTCTTGAAGGAGGATTCCTCCTGCTCTATGGATGTCACTTCTTACAGGCAACATGAAGATTAAGTAAAATGCTGTATGATTAATTATTACAAGGCTATTGGCAGTCTGTAACACAATGTAAATGACACAACTAATTTTGCTGTTGAGACATAATGTATGTGACAAGTTTTACCTGTAGCTGTACTCTGTACAAGTTATGCTGTCTCCAGAGTTATACTGTGTCCATGCATTGCATATCACTTTGACTATGAGTCAACCATAAACTTAGCATAGGCCTTCTACACAATGGCTTCAGAGTGTGAGCAGCTTTTCCATGACATTCACTTCAGTTTGCAATGAATCGTGTCACTTCCTGAAAAGCTTGTCTGATTGCACAGTTGTTTTTTTCTTAAATTCATATTGAATGTTTTTTATCTGATCCTCTCCTGTGAAGTTTCTCTGCTAAAAAAAATAATGACATAATATATCTCATGGTCTGGAGAGAAATTTTTGACAGTTTTTATGTACTTGTCTCTGTAAGATTTATCAGATTCTGGTTACGTGTGTGTTTAGTGACTCCATCCTGATATGCCCTAGACTTTTTCAGAAGTGGTATTGCAGTCATTCTGGTTTGAAATACAAAGCAACACCAACAAAGCATAATAATGGGATGAAAGTCTCCGCTGTGAATTTTTGCTTTCCCTGTTCTGTTTGTCCACAACAAACACTTTCAGAATAATCAACTGTCATACAGTCAAGGAGCTAATGAAGCTTTCTTCACCAGCCTTGCCCCATTGATGAGCTACTCAGGAGTCCATGTGTAGTGTCAAGGATGAGCTGAGTTATGGAGAACTGTACAGTGTGCATCCTTTATGCAAAGATGAACCTCTTAAGCTTGTTTGCTTATATTAATAGCATCTGTAGTCAAGAAATTATGCTGATGGATTTTAATAGACTGAAGGGCTTTTTTAAATTTTATAAAAACTATTTACTTAAAAATGCAAGCAGATTACACATCTGAAATAACAGCTATTTTAGTTGTTTATTTTTCTTCTTTCCCTTCGAATTGAATGGAAGAAGAATCGTTTCTCTTCTAGCCCAGACAGCATCACCTTGGATGTTCAAAATGCACAATTTTGTATAAGGGGTAGCCATTCATATCTGGGCAAATTGGCTTTAAAACATTGCTGTTGTAACCGTCCAGTGTTTCATACCTGCCAGAAGGACTGCAACAAAAGAAAGAAGTCAAATGGACAGAGCAGCTGCTTTCAGTTAAATCCAGACCTGCCTTGGAGAGGAGACACCTAGGTTTGCTGGGGCTGGTGTTTCTGGAGGATCAGGATAGTTCTTGATTCCACATCAACTCACTAGAGATGATAATATGTCTACATTCAAAATTGGACATGCTGGAAGCTAAAGCTGCTAAAGAGTTCTTGTTGTGTGTTATTTTATTAGCCTAATTTAGGAAAATCTGTCATATTTCTCTTAATAACCATTACTATACTTTGGCTTTCAATTAGACTAGGTAGGATAATTAATATTACAATGATCTTGTCAGGGTCATGCCCAGTAACTGCTGTTTTGTTCCAAGGAGACTCCTAGACAGGACCCTGACGGATCTTCTATCACATGTCCTGGCCAATACTATCGTGGTGCTGTTATAAGGGGTAATGAAGAAAGATTGCTGTGTTGTCTGCACTACACACTTTGGTGATTTACCCAGTGCACAATGGAGGTGAGAGCTTGGATGAAGGCCACCTACTGAAATTCAAGCTGATTGATGCTATGTTTATGAACTGGGAGAAGGCACTAAAGAGGTGTTTATGTCCATACACTTCATTTGAAGACATATGCCCTATTATCTATTGTTCAAGCTAGTATTCTCTTCCCTGGAAGCCAAAGCAATTAATACTTTTCACCTCACTTTCTCATAAGCAAAAGGCTGTGGTTTTTATGTCAGAGGTGGAGGTTTCCACCAAGATCCAAGACACCTTCTTATAAGAAGGAGAATAGGATCTGTCTGGATCTCTTGTACAACTTTTAACAAGGTGGTATAACCACGTAACTTATGCCTAAACTCCTCTTTGTTTTCCCCTCTGGTGATTTTGCTTAAAGAGAAAAACAGCCTACTGCATCTACCAGATGACTGTATTGTTCCTTTCTCTCATGCAGTACAGCCCTGTTACTATATCTTTTATCCCATTTTCAGCTCTGTCTTTGTGGCACTGTACACATGTGCTATTGGTCTTGGCTATTACATGTGGCTCTCTCCTTCTTATTTCTTTATTTTCAACCTTTTCAAAGTAAACAGTAGAGTTCCCATTGGACCTAAAAATCCACAATATCCTGTGGAGGTTTGAAATGAGGTACACTATCTCCTCGTTATGACTGAAAATTTTAAAACATCCATTACTTCTCTTAGGGATACTGGCTCCAACTTCAGGTTTCAAAAAAAAAACCAAACCTCCAAAACAAGCCAAAGTTGTATCTTAGCTTCATATAGTGAAGACAATTTATTTTTACTCAGATATATACCAAAATTATAACAGAATAAATTAGTGTGTTTTTAAAGTAGCTTTTAATGCCTTTCTCATTCCTTTCATAACTGAATCAGTAAAATTCTAACACTATTTTGTATTATACTTGCTTTATATGTAATTATAGCATTAGTTCATCCCAGGGTATTTTTCTAGAAGAAAATCACTTATTTTATTAAATCTGGAAAATTGAACCATTTAAGTTGTTAAAATAATTGAAGAACTTAAAGTTAATAGATATTCCATGAATAAAAGACATAAAGGTTGAACATATAGCAATTTATTAAAATGGAATTAAAATCGCAGTGTGAAATTCGTTTCTTTGTCATCCCTTTCTATGTTGTGAATGTCTATTTTTTCCTAGATTAAAGTGAAAGACAGCAAGCAAGAGAGAGAGAAGAACAAAATCATGTTCAAATCTGAGACATCATTCTTGGCTTTCATGCATTTCATCACAACTTTTTTTTTTTACAGAATTATATAACTCTGGACAGGGAAGAATTTTACCTTTAAATTACATCTATACTACTCCATAAAATGTATAAATGACAAACCAGTACCTGAGAACTGAGAGCAAGGAAAACAACAGGTAGCATATTGAAATCCCTGTGCCTTGCAAAAGATAAGTAAAAACAATTCTTGGGTGGTTCAAATCCTTCAGACTTGGAACATTTATCATTTTACTATGTGGGCCGTATGTTTGTCCAACCTCCAACATAGGGCTTCTGGGATAGGAATGAGCTGGAAGAAGGAGGAATTCAAGGACAAATAGTCATACAGGAAAACCAGCCAGAGCAGGGAAAAGTGGCAGGTGAGAGCTTGTAAAAGCACCAGAGCTATTGAGCAAAGCATCCTAGAGAGGACCCATAAAACATCCACCAACGGGATTTCTGCTGCCTTACTGCTGATTGCTGACTGAGCTGTACCTTCGACTTCAGTTCAGAGCAAGCTGGCAGTGGTGGTCCTTGTGCTCATGTTCACTCACAGGACAGGTCCACTTCTCTTTGTATTTCATATTTCTGATCACAAATCACTGAGACACCAGTTGCTATGTGTCACAGTTTCCCATGAAAGATAATACATCTGAATTTCATTCTGATGTGTCAGGACTCATCAGAGACAGAGCCAATGAATTTCAATTACCTTGCTGTGTAAGCACAGTTAATATTAAAAAAAAAAAAAATTAAATAAAAACCATATCCCACAACAAAACACAAGAAGGGCAGGGTAGGTTTTCTTAGCCAAACCTAGAGCCTGTAGTGCACGAAAGGATCTGAGATGATGCCAAAGCGCTGCTTTCTTCAGGAATCAGTCTCCAGTGTCCCGGCCCCAGCTAGCATGTGGCCCAAGATGGCATCGTCAAGATCCCAAACAGCAGCAGATGCTCCTCGCAGCTCAGCACAGCCGAAAAACACATGGCGTCCAAGCTGCGACGCTTTTTATACCCTCTGTCCCAGCCCAGCATTCCTCGCGCCTCACGCATGCGTGTATGCTTCATTCTCACGCCCTCCCCGTCCCCTGGGAGGCATAGGCTTTCATTTGATTGGTCCACCCTCGTTCCCACCTACTTCTGGTCCCATATGGCAGGAAGCCTTCTTTGTCTGTGCCATGTGCTTCTACTAAAATGGTGGCCGTCTTCCCCCAGCCTCAATTGGGACTCCCAGGCCAACCTGGGCACCTTGACCACAGCTGGAGCCATGGGGATGCAGAGTTCCACTGGGCTGGAGCCATGGGGCATCAGGAGCTGCCACGAAACAGCAGGCAGGTGGTAGCATGCCCACGGGGAGAAAGCTGAGGCAGCGCCCCAAGCACGTGGGCGGCAGGGCTGACACGGCGCTGCCTGCAGCAGCGGCACAGGGCGGGTGGCAGCGGCCGTAGCGAGGGACAGGTGGCTGCAGATGTGCCGTGGGCTAGTGCCCGCTGCCATGCAAACAGAAACGCCCCTCCTCGCCGGACCACAGAACCACCGTGCAGCAGCGGGTGGCGGTGGCCGGGACCGCACCAAGTGTCCCCTTCCCCCCACCATGGAGGGGTCAGTGCCATGGGACAGGAGGGGGGGTTTTCCCGCTGTTGTGGGCGTCCCATCCCTCCCTCAACCACGGTGGGAAGGGGCAGGTGGGAGGTGCAGGGGTCTCTCCCACGCCAACCCTCAAAACCACGGCATTCCCTCACCGTGGCTTCACCCCTCCCAGCTCCCATAAACAATGGGACAAAAACATAAACATAAACATGTCCTGTGATAAACAAAAAAAAGTTTTATCATATAGAAACCATGACAACCTCTGACAAGAGTACAGTTTGTTTTCATTTCAGATATATTATGATAGATGCAGAGCTTAATCTGCATTGCAAAAATAGCACATGTTTCCATGTGCACTTTTCTATAGAAGTGGGATGAGACTGTGTCTGGGTGTTTGTTTTGAAAAAGAAGATACTGTTTTTTATGTGGAAAAAATACCATCTAAAACGAACTAAGTACTTTTGGATCATAAAGGTATTAATGACAGCAAAGTTAGGACAAATAAACATAATAAGCAATTCAAACTAGAAATCTGAGCTATAGCTGTCAAAGCAAATAGCAAGAAAATGAAACTGTCTGATTGAGTTTAGCCTTCTACACCTCAAATAATTTCTTGTCAACCTTTTCTCTGTAAGTTATGGTAAAAGCTAACTTAAATCATCCCTGCTGTCATCAATCCCGTTTTCAATGCTGCAATTGGAAAGATGTACTACCAGTGATCAATTAGAAGACACTACTGCTTTTATAGTGCCATGGCCCATGAAACAATAGTGCCATATCAAGACTACCTTGTCCTTCTTAGTGTCCTTGATACCATAGACGACCCATAATAGCAACAAAATAGTGAGTAATGTTCTGTACATGTTTCATTTTATTTTTTGGGGAACTAAATTAACATAGCCCTGAAAATCTAAAGGAAGCAGTTGAAAGTATGCCTTTCTCTGTGACACACTTAAGTGTATGTAACTAAATATAAAAGCTGTTTTAGCCTCCTCTTAGCTGAAGAGGAGCTTCTAATTAGTAACTTACCTAGTAAATTAAATAAAGTGAGTCATTATAGTGTACATTGTATGAAATGCAAGGGAGAGGTTAAAAAATAAAACTAGGGGTTGTTTCAAGGCATAAACTGTCTATTGGCTCAGTAAATAAGTGCTGCTTTTTATTCAGAATGTGTTTTGTCATCACTGCTTTGCAGGTGTAAAGAGGCCAGCATAAAGAGGCCCAGATCCCTCACCAAGGACCCTTGGTACGATTTTGGTACACATTGCCCAGCTTGACTTCCATGAGATTTCACCCTGGAAGCTGGTGAGAATTGCATAAATTGTGGGTATGACTTATACTTCTTATTGACTAAATGCTTCAAGCATTGCCAGTTGAAGTAGCCACATTTCAGTCAACAGGTTCTAGCAAATTATAATTGATCTGAGTCATGCACACACAACTATGAATGTGACAGTCTGGAGCAAGATTATTGCAGACGGCACAGGTGGCAAAGTCTGCAGTTTCCCATGAAAAAAACAAGCCTTTAACAGTATGATTTTATCAAACTATAACTAATAGGTTGTGGGGGTTTTTTTCGTGCTGTCTGAACAGTTCCATTGTTGGGCTTTTTGTTTGTTTTTGACAGTAATATTAGCATAACTCATCATATCCATGATGAGCTGTCACAGCTACTTCACTGAAAAGCTTTAATACATACATACTTTTCAGAAGAAAATTTTGCATGCTTATCAAGGTGTTCATTTGTTTCTGTCATAGTTTGCTTACGTGCTGCTGAGTTACAGTTTACTGAAAAACTCTATACTCAGTAGACTCAGAAAAGTCAGCTTTTCATATGTTGCCTCTACTGAGCTCCCTCCTCTACCACTTGCTGGGGATATTCTACCCTCAACCTGTGAGGCCTCAGGCCAAGATTTCAAAATGGAACAGAATTTCTCATGCAGGTGGAAGAAGCAGAGTAAACCAGCACTGTGATTTGGCAAGGTTTTCCAGGTAATTTGTGTTTGTACAATTTGCTTTTACTGCAAAATTTCTATAGTGATGATATTGAAATGACTGTTAAAATGCTTCTGACAGTGTATGTTCCTGGCCTTTCCATACAAATTTTAGACTACAGCAGTGTTACTATGCTTGGTTTTAATGAAAACACTTTGATCAGAAATAAATCATGTAAGGACATCACTGGAAGTAGGAAAGTGGGTTTCTCGGTGCTTCAGATGAAAAAGAGAAAAAAGGAATAAGGATAGTCACCAGAAAAGAAGCACAAATGAGACTTGGAGTCTAGATTGCAATAGTGGTAAGAAAGTATAGGTAGGTATGCAAGGTACTAAGCTGGAGGAGTAATTTTTGTCAAAGGACTCCTTGGAACATAACACTGAGCCGAAGTATGGCCAGAAAGAAAGTTCAGAAAATGTGTGTCTTCTCTTTATCCCCATATGAATATTTTCTCTTGGATATCTAGAAAAGTTGAAACCAAACAGCTTATTTTTGCAGAAGGAGAAAGGACTTTGGTAATGTAAGGAAGAGTTTTAAGAAACAGGACTGGGGAAAGCAGTTGGCAGGAGATTTCATGGACTTGGGAGCAGGTGCTTCAAGGACCTCACATAAGCAACCCATATGCAAAAGAAGACTCCAGACTAAAAGATAGTGCTTGTGCTTTGCTTAAATTGTAGACTTAAATACTTTTGGCTCCATCAGGGGTATCATCTGGATATCTTCTTGCCTCCAGCAAGAATCTGAGGGCTGGCAGGGAAGAAACATGACCAAATCACAGTCAAATTCAGTGGGACAACTTTGGTATGCAGGAAATGTAGAGCAGAAGAAAGAAGCTGACTGGAATTCATACAGGTAAGAAGGACAAGGTGAAGGAGATGTTAGGCTCAACAGCTTTGTGCAGGATGTGGCTCTGGGCTAAGGCTGTGTGGAAAGATCTGGAAAACAAAGTTTCAAGAGGGATGGGAGGAAAAAAGCTAGATCCCTGGCTGTCACTCACTCTATAAAACTAGGGAGAAAAACATAGTCGCATACTTGACAAAATGGCTCTTATTGGGAAAAGAGAAGCAAAATGATAAAACCATGTCTATTCCTCCAATGGTTACTCCACCTCTGAACACTAAACTTCTGAAAGGGTTGCTCCATTTAGTCAAAATGACAGAAGTACATGTGGCAGAACAAAGTGTTTCCACTCTGCATTCTGCGGCCATGTACAGATGGATTAGGGAACACAAGGTGCAGTTCCTGGTCTTTGACACTTGATTTGCTTTTTAAATTAGTGGATATTCTATCAAAAGCTCTTTCATTTAGGAATATTTTGAGAACACAGTTATTAGCATTATCTATTAGTAACATAAATGTGTACTTCCTATAATAATTTGCGATAAAAATGGATAAAGATGTATGTGGGATTTCCTGTATGTTAAGCTATGTGTAGAGACACACTTTTTAAACATTCAAATTAAAATATTTAACAGTTCTGCTTATTCAGTGAAAATTATTTGAGAAAACCTGACTTCATATGTTTAACACGGTTTTTCTCTTTTTCTTTTTCTTTTTTTTTTTTCCCCCTGGAAGGAATAGAATTGACAGTCTGTAATTTGGAAATAATACATGCACAGTTTCAGCTCTCACAAGTCACTTTTTTAGGCTCTTTCAATAATGGATAATGATCTGTGGAGTTCAGCCTGCAAGTTTGGCAGAGTAGGTTTTCTTTGCATCTAGTTGTTTAAGGCTTTGTTCCAGTGACTTTAGAATGTATGTACTTGGCTTTATGAATCCCATATTTTACTTGAAGTACTTCTTAATTCTAGATATTCTGTTTCCTCTTAATTAAATTGGATAAAGATATAATTAATATTAATTTTATTTCTTTTAAAGGCAAAATAAAAATTGTAATACAATATTGCTTTGTGCTTCCACATATGGCCTCTAGAGGACAGTAGTTTTTCAGAGCTACAGAAAATGGAGACTTGCTTAACTTCTCAGTCGAAGCATGCTCCTCATAATAATCATAATTATCCATTGGCAGTGCAGAGGGATGCTAGAATTCATTGTGTCATTCCATCAATAAAATGCTGCACTCAAAATTTTCAAGCCAGTTTGTTCTTAAAAGTGTCACACAAGCATTTCTATTTGTGTTTCATTATGCTATAAACTGTATAACTGGACCATATGTTCAGCTAAATCTAGGCTTTCTTCAGAAATTCTCCCAACTGTACTAGAAATAAGCTACAATAGAATAAATCTTTTTGTTTCCTTGAAGATTAAAAGATTTCATAGGTTTTAGAACTGTACAAATCTGAGGAAGTATTCAGTCTTTCAAAAGACTTGACTTATTTTACCTACATGTAGCTCATGAAAGTATGGGTTATGTATATTTGCCATATAAATGCCATTCATGTTAATGATTAGTACTCTTGTCAGACATCTCTAAGGATATGCAGATAGGAAGACCAGGCAGTCTTGGATCCCAGTGTTTACTGTTTTTAATCAAGCAGAGAATTGGTCAATCTAGTGTGACTTGATTCGCAGCCAAAACTTCAGTGTTCTGGTTCCATCAAGGTCTGGAAGGAAGAAGAAGGGAAACCCCATTTCAGTTCTATCCCTATCTTCCCTATTACATGGCATAATCATTGATTAAATTACTGTTCTTTGGAACAGAAATTTCAACCACAAACCTTTCTTTTCAGGCGACCATTCTAATCATCAGACTACTTTTTCAAGCTCTTTCTTGTACTATCTGTAGCACAAGATATTATGAATTCTGTCATGTTTATTGGAAAATCCTCAAGAAGATGGATTGCATGCCATCAACATGTATAGCCACTAGGTGGTATAGATATTAGGTAGTACTGTTTCAGATAGGTAATGGACCTTGGGAGGAGAATGTATCTTTGCAAGCAGAGAAAGAAATGTATTCCAGGTCCTACTTCTCCCAAAGAAATGTTCTAATCACAGGCCTTTTATGTAAAATAGCTTTTCTTTTCCATAGAGTTCTTGCTTGACTGGTTTTTTTTTTTAGGTAGTGACAATTATCAGGTTATCTGCAAAAGTTTGATACATAAGGCATCTTTTGAAAATGAGTCTTCCTTCAGAACATCTAAGAACAGGAACATTAAGTTTCTTCAGTCTGATAAAATATAAAAGCACAAGATGGATAACAAATTTTGTGATGTATCCAAGGCCAGAGCAGTGCCAGACACAGATGGAAGTACAGATTTAAGCACCTGCCTACAGAACCTGAAAATCAAAATTCAAGACTCCTATGGGGTCTGGATCAAGAAGTCGTGATTTGTAAGAGTGATATCTGAGTTCTAATTAGTCCTGACTAGAATTTGTTGGTAGATTGAAAACACACTTCCAAATTTTTTCTAAGTACACTCCATTAGGAACAGCCAAAATTAAATAGTAGTGATTTGATCTGAAGGAGAGCAATTTGAAACATTTTATTTGTGCACAACATGACATTTGCAGCTTCTTTGGGAGAAAATAACAAATTAATAGCAAAATAGTATAAGAAACAGGCCTAATGTCTTGCAATAATTATCAGTTTAAATGTAAAGAGTCTGAAATATTTGGAGCTGGATAAATATTTTTGACTAATGTGCTGTATTATTGGCAAAAACTTCACTAGCATTTTTTTCACATTGAGTCAGTTTTACTATTAAAACAAGGCCCTGTTTATCCTTCATAACAGCTTGTTTAGAAGTGTTTTAAAACTCAAACAGATTTTATGATGATGCGCTATTACAAACTACCCACTGCAATTACACTTCACTTACTAAAATTATCCATTCTAGCAACTTCCATTCTAGCAAGGGGTGGGAAACTTCCACAAATACTACATACAAGGAGTAACTTCTATGGATACTTGCCCTATTTATGCATTACTTACCTACTGAGCTGATGAAGTCACTTGATTTATTTGCATGGTAATACAATTGATCCTGGAGAACAATGGGATTATCTATCCGTGTTCCAGACCTCTGTAGTGCTTGTCCAGATCCTGCTGCACAATTCCTATCTTCCTGCTAACTAGGGTGGATTTACACTGCCATTGCTGACAAGCACAACCTGTGGCCTGCTTTGCAAAGGCAACACTGGGAGCCTTGCAATGAGAGCAGTTGTCCCCTTCTAGCCTCTCTGTTAGAACATCGTGTTTCTGATCTGCAGGATGATGTGTTCACAGAGTTTTAAGGCTGGAAGCTATAATACCTCTGGGAATTATGTAAAAGGAAGGCAAAGATTTTTTCACTCAGCATAAGATCAGTAAATATCAGGACCAAACTTTGTCCGTAGCTGTTCACCCAGGTTGATTAACTGTGTGGATGTTGTGGGATTTGTTATTTTCCCTGTAGGGTGATTGTTCCATTGGGTGGTAAATCTCTTACTGCTGCTATAAAGTTTTGAATATGTTGTATCAACAATACCCAACAGCCAGGGCTGAGTGAGGGGAACCATGTGAGAAACAGCCATGCAAGCCCTGAGGGCAGAGCGGGAGGAGAGACCCTGGCAGGGATGGTCCTGTGGCCAGGGAGAGACCCTGCAGGGAGAGGTGGACATGCTCTGAAGGAACTATGGCCAATGGAGAGCCCATCCTGCAAAAGGTTTATCCTGAATGTCTGTATGTCTGTAGTCTGTGGGATATACCAAGGCTGGAGCATGGGTACAGCAATAGAGAAGGTCTGTTATGGCCTGACCATAAATCCCATTTCTTGTCTCCTTGTGCTGCTCAAGGAAGAAGAGGTAGAGTCAGGAGTAACACTGAGCCTGGGAAAACAAGTGAGAGGATAGTGTTCCGTTTCTCTTCTGTTTCTTCCCATTCAGATCTATTTAACTGACAATAAACTAATTCTCCCAGATGGGCTTGGTTTTGGTTTTGTCTTTTTTTTGACCCATGAGCTTTTACATCTCATTTTGTCCCCCTGTCAAGGAAGGGAAGTGAGTAAGCAGCTGGGTGGGCACCAAGAAGCTGGGTGGGCACCTAACAGCTGGCCAAGGTCAACCCACAGCAACACTGCATTTGTGCAGCATCAGTGCTGACATCAAGTTTTGTATGTTCGCTCTTTCACTGATAGTTTTGAGCTTTCAAGCAAGATCTTATGGTATTTTCAGGTGGCACTACTGTTTATTAATTCATTGTGTGGCATAATTTAGTACACTGAGTTATGGTAAAAAGTATGCAGTTTCTTTATGTGTTTCATGGCAACATGTATTGCCCTTAAGATTCCCTTCCCTCCCTAGAAAACAACATGTCAAAAGGAAAATGTGAAATTCACTAATCCATTCCAATTTATGAGTGCCTAGCAGTAGATAGCATTGCTGTTTGGAACTATAAATTACCATGCATTGATGGTAGCTAGTTATTTTATTTATTTTTTCCCCGTGAAGCTTCCCGTTGTGTTTTAACTGTTGTAATCTTTAGAAACAGAAGTGCACATAGGGTCTATCTTACTGTAAAATTGTGAGGCACAGCCGTCATCAGATGCAGGAAAACCAACTTCCCACTTTTTCTACTTCAAATAGTAATTAAACTAAATATATATATATGTATAATTTTTTTTTCTTGTCTGGAAGAATGGCAGCAATTATCACTATATCCAGCAGTGCTATGTGAAC
The DNA here is from genome assembly GCA_013390005.1 of Calyptomena viridis. Lineage (NCBI taxonomy): Eukaryota > Metazoa > Chordata > Aves > Passeriformes > Eurylaimidae > Calyptomena > Calyptomena viridis. Next base: position 158,051 of record WEIV01017437.1, read on the forward strand.
AGTTCAAGAGAAAAGAGAGAGCTAAGCGCTGCAACTTGCTCTCCAAATAGAGATGTACTAAAGGGATTGTGATATGTTCAGATGAAATGAAACAGTTTTGCAGGCCCTTAGGAAATGATAACATGAAAGTGGCCATACAGAAGCAAAAATCCCTAGTTGGTCTGGAGACCAGGGTTTGGGCTGAGCTCCCTGAAAGAACAGCTCGTAGGATTGAAGTTAGCAAAATCTGGGATATTTGCTTCTGTTCTCAATTTGTTTTAACAGAAATTATTTCTAATTGCTGCATTTACGTTGGAAAGAATTGCCTATGGGAAAGTTTACTTTTTCCCCAGTTATTTCTTTCTCCAAAGTCATGCTCAGGCTGAGCCAAGATAGTGTCTGGTCTGGAACTTCTAGCCAGATTACAGCGAGAATCAGGCCCAGGCCTTTCATGTCATTGGGCAGACAACAAGCCCAGAGTATGCATTTCTAAAGATGATGCATTGTTGTCCAGAAAGTTCAAATGATTTTTTGTTTCAAGACTTCAGTTAAATGAGACCATTCTTTAGCAGTTGGTATGTCAGTCGGTGTAGTTGCACTGTGTGCATACAATCCTCCTGCTGAAAATCTGAGCTCTTTGTTGTACTATGTACAAGAGAGTCTATTAGATCAAATAGAGACATCTGCAACAGCATGGGGTTCAACAGCTTTTTATCTAGCTGGAGATATATGCAATAAATAAAATCTTTTTCTCCTGTCATGTTACTTCTGAATTTGTTTTTTATATCTCCAGTAACATCCCTACAAATTTCTGGATAGTGCATTAAGAAAAGTGCTGGAGTAAAGGTCATTCAGTATAAATGACAGTGTTCATCTGTAGGAGGTTCAGTAACAGAGATGAGAAATTTGTGTCAAATTTGTCAGCTCTACCTGTGCCACTTGCATTAATTTCCCCTTCTAATGGCACAGAATGTAATCCTTTGGGTTGAACTATTAAGAGAGGCACAGCTGGTGCTTTATTTCTCTACACTTGTCCAGCTTTTTTTCTTTTTTCTGTTTTAAGGAAGAAAAAATGGATAATTTCAAAGCAAAATGTTACCATCTTTGCAACAGGTGTCCTTCTAACTGAATGTTTCTCAATGTTTGAGCTGAAGTGCTGGTAACAAATTCTCTATTTTTTTCATGCAGCTCTTCTGAATTAGTCTGTAGAGCAGAATTTATGGGAATAGAAAATAAATAAATAAATAGAAAGCAAAAATTGGCTTTATTTGATTTTAAAAAGCAAGATTTCCCTCAACTAAACCATAGCATAGATATAATATAATACACAGGTTAATAGAGCATTTCCTATGTGGTGTCCTCCCACCTTACGAAGAAAGCGAACAGGGAAGGTAATAATTTACCTCTGTGATTGTATTGTTTCTTTCCTTTTATGTTCAAAGAGGCATTTGTTTTTGGAGTGGAAGTGAGTCTGCAGCCTGGAGAGCCACCAGCATTGACAGAAGAAAGTGTTCAACAGTAGTCTTGTAGAGGACAGCTCTCACATTGCCTCTGGGAAGTTGACGAATTACTTCCTGCAGTCTCTGGCACGTGCAGGGAGAAGAACACGAGCATAAGGGAGATGTCTGTAGACAGACATGGGTATAGTCTGACAGTGTACAAGTTCTTTTAAAGCAAATCCTGTAGAGCTGTATCACTGTGGGAGTTTTGGGGAGGGAATCAGGACGAATGGTCATAGCCTTAATGTAGTTTGTCTTGGCTTCCTATAAGACAATTATCCCCATTGGAGTTCTGCTTGCAGGTCCCGATATATTGATGTTACCCTCACAGCTTAAATGCCTAATAAATTTTTTAATCCTTCCTCTATATATAATTACAGGAAAGTATTTCTAAAACATCAAATGGAAGAGTACAGGGCACAAGAGAAAAAATTGTCACCCTCTCTGGCTGTCTAATTTCTTTAGTGATGCTTCTTGTACTGTTTCAGAATAAGTTACTTTCTTCAAAAAAACAAACACGAGCATTAGATTGTGTCAGACTTGCATTCCTCTGATCACTGTTTGAGGCACCACTGGATTTTATCTGCCTGCCTTTGACAAAAAGTGGCAAATACTTGCTTTTTGTATTGTCAGCTGAACTCAGAGTTCAGAACTACCGTGAGCACTTGTAAATTTTGAAAATAATTGAAAGGGATGTTGCTGTTGTTTGATTCAATCCAGTATGCTCAATCCAGTTCATCCAATTCAAGACAGAGAAGATGCAGGCTTGAGTGAAGGAATCTGTAACCTTGAGGAAATAAGCACATAAAGAATACAAAAGCCTCTCAGTTACAGCTGATACAAGATGAAGATCCAAATGATCAGTGCTGCTTGCTTCAGATGCCCCATTTTTTATTTTCCTAGAGGATTATAATTTAATTGGCTGCACTGAATTGAGAAGAATAAAGGCAGATTGGTATCCCACATAATGTTTGTATTAGGCAGTGGTGAGATGTGACAGAAGAAATTACTGGGTGTGAGAGAAAGGAAGAAGGTGAAATGGAAGAATAAGGTACATACATTTGTTTCAGTGTTTTTGCAGGTATTTTTGGTGTTAGCACACTTGCAATAATAACTCAGGCAGATCTGTATATGCTGGCTTCCTCAAAACATCACCAACCCTTGCTTTTTTTTTTTTTGGTCTTCTTAATACCTCTTAATACCTTAATACCTAATATAAAAGGCAGCAGATGCAGAAGTTTGGAGTTCAATGGATTGCTGTTCCTTGGGAATGGACACAGTCAGGAGTTTACAGAGGTGATTCCATACACAGATCTAGGAAATCGAGGGAAGTAGAGGAGATTGTGTTTAAATCTGTTTATTATTTAATATTATTTTGAATTTCCTTCTACTATGAGAGCTATTCCTGTAAAATATGGGACAGGTAGGTACTGATAATTAACTGCATTTTCAGCAAAAAAGTAAAACGGAAACAAACCAGGTCATAGAATCACAGAACGTTAAGGGTTGGAAGGGTCTTTAAAGATCATCTAGTCTCAACTCCCCCTGACATGGGTAAGGACACCTTCCACTAGACCAGGTTGCTCAAGGCCTTGTGCTACCTGGCCTTGAACACTGCCAGCATTGGGGCATCCATAACCTCCCTGGGCAACTTGTCCCTGTGTCTCACCATCCTCACAGTAAAGAATTCCTTCCAAATATCTAACCAAAATTTCCCCTCTTTCACTTTATACTCATTGCTGCTTATCTTATCCACTACAGCTCCTCATGAAGAGTCCCTCTACAGCTTCCCTGTAGACTCCCTTCGGATATTGGAAGGTTGCTATGAGGTGTCACAGAACCTTCTCCAGGCTGAA
>WEIV01017438.1:0-75571 GCA_013390005.1 Calyptomena viridis
TTCAGTGCTGGTTTCCAGAGACAGTATTAATTGGGCCAAGACAGCAGGTTTCTCCTGCAATTGGTTATATAGAAAAGGCTTGTTGAGTATCCCCTCATGTAAATAAATCATTGCCCAGCAGTCTGAAACTCTCGTGGCCACTAATAAGAAAGATTTGAAATATGCTCTCTTAGCCCAAACTCTGCATGAAATGGAACATACTTGAGTATTCTGCATTACACCCAGTAATACACGGCATATCTTGGAATTCCACTGTTGGGTGGCTCCTTGGCCAGTGGGGATATGAGGAGCAGGGCTGAGCTGCCTTTTGAAGGGACTCTTGAAAACACATGCCAGGTGAAATAGAAGTCAGTTAAGAATGAATAGAAATTCCAGTTGTACCAGTTCAGGAAAGTGGGAGAAACACCTTTCAATCACTTTAGTGCAGTATCTTTGTTTTAAACCTCAGAACTGAGAACTTGAGTCTCTGAAGAGAGTTCTGTCCAGAAAAATGGAAATCCTCAGAAAATCTCTAGAGAACAAGAGTCAGTGAGGCTGCATTTGGTGAGAAAGAATAGAGTGCCCTGTGTCACCCACATAAACCACATTCCTTCCAAGTGCTTGGTGGGTAGTTTTTGTGAAATCTCCATTTCTTGGAGATTGTGAGTATTTGACTGCACAAGGCTCAGAGCAATGCCATGTAAATTTGAAGTTGTTCAGAGGGTTACATCAGATCACCTCTGTTGATCCCTCCTAACCTGTTGTATGATTTTATGGTGGGGTAAAAAGTTTTACAAAAAAAGCTTTGTTACCCAGGTTTTAAGACAGGAGAAGCTCAGGCATCCTGAGTAATGTCCCATGACCCACAGTGCACTAAGGCAAGCTGTAGTAAAATTCACCTGTGGCTCCCCACACCGTTCTGAGCATGGAATGATTCAGCCTTCCAGAGGTATCCCATGCAGCATGGCTTTGGCATGTGTTTAGGAGCACAAGATAACATCCCATGTGTCTGCAGCAGGAAAGATGCTTGTTATCCTTTGAGCTGGGCAATAAAGCTATGCCATCCCCACTCTTAACTTTTAGCCCATGCCTGACTCATTAAAATGAAACCCCCAGGCTTCATCACTATGTGCAGAGTTAGGTTTCTGCTTCTTCCCTCTGTGTTTGACATCGTGCTTTGAAGGTGCTTCCCTGGGTCAATGCAGGGCCTCCAAGACCTTTATGACTGTAGGTGGCCAGCTTGGAACTGATCCAAATTTAGTCAAGAAATAGCCCTTTTTTGGAAAACTGCTGTCCTTTGTGGAAGGACCACATGGCATCTTAGCTGCTGGTGGGCAAGGAGGCATCTGTTGAGAACATACATGGCAAAACTGCTTGCCATGGCAGTGCAATCCAACATAAAGAGCAGGTCTAAACTTGCCAGGAAGCTGAGGCATAGCTTTACTTCTCTTTGATCGACAGAGTGGTCATATGGATGAGATACTCAGTGCTTTATCTCACGAGCATGAACTTCCCTGGCATCTGCAGAATTGACTTTTGCCTTCCAAAAGACAGGAGACTCAGGAGTCTCAGAAGTCACAAAAAAAGGTCACATTTCCCACTGGGACACTGAACACAGGCCTCCAGGACACAAAGAAATGGAGCAGATCTGCAGCTTACCTGGCCCCAGGGGACTGGTGATGCCATGTTTGTACAGCACTTAAGCATGCCAAACAAACACCCAGGCAACCAGCAAATCCTGCCTGGTGAGTTGGGATGAGGAGGGTGTTCTTGGAGAGGCAGCAAGGCAGAGCTGTGGAATAGCTTCTGCAGAGCCACAATGCCCAGCTGAGCCACGTTCATTGGGTGGAAACTTGTCTCCAACCTGCACTGCCTCTGGAATACTCTGCCTGCGTCTTGGCACACAGGGCAATATTGGATATCCCCCACCCAGGTGACTGCATTTTGTATCCCTTTACATAAACCTGTCAACATTTCTACTTTATGCCTGGGCCTGCCCTCCTCTGCTGGCTTTCCCCAATTTGTGGCTCACAGATAAAATCCAGCAAGCAGCAGGCTGAAGGCAGCACTGGTCAGCTTGGGAGTAGGAATTCCTTGAGGAATGAGTTAAGAAAATTTACATTAAATTCAGTTTATAAGGCCTTTCAGTTTAAAAAAAAATAAAAAGGAAAAATGAATGATTTGGGAAAGCAACTTCCATGCTTTAGTACAGGTCAGTGGGTTTTGGGGTTTTTTTGGAGTCTTTCCTGGGAGGAAAGTGGGCAAGAAATGTTTTAAAAGGAAAAAAAAGCTGGAAAAGGGGGTTTCCCCTTTAAAGAAGGGCTTTATATCCATGTCCTTGTAGACTGGAGTGATGGCACTGTACATCTGAGCTCTCTCTGGGATTACTAGCACTGAACTGCTTAGAGAGAGGACAAGGTTATTAGCTTCAGCAGGAAATGGAAATGTTAGACAAAATATACATGTGGAACTGAATTGTCTGTAGCATGAAGCTTTGGAGGTGACCCATGCAAAATGAGAAAGTGATCTAAATTTGAGATTACCTTCCACGGTACTGAAGACAATTTTGCAGCATGTTTGACCCCCTTTGACCACATCAAAATCTGCAGAGATTGGCTGTGTTCATTTGGGCTTAAATGCAGGATCTGAGTCTTCCTAGAAATGGTTACTGGTAAGCTTTTCTCAAAGTGATATAGGTGAGTAGCTTTCTTTAAGTGCATGTTTGAGGATGCCTCCCAGATCAGAAGGGTGGTTCAAATGTGGCAGACCTTTCAGACACAGACTCACCCAGGACTCCTCAGTTACCTACTAAAAGCTTCAAGAGCATGGGAAAAAAAAATAGAGAGAGGGTAACAACTCAGCACTGCTCTGCCACAAGTACCATTTTGCCCAGAGATGATTTTTTTCCCCTCCACTGTTGAGCAACAGTCACAGGTACGATTTATGGACTTAGGTGGGTTTGTCTAGGTCTCATTTTTTTTTCTTGCTACTAAAATTGTGTGTAATTGTATGTAATTGTGTGTTGTTCTCCAGGCCCTCCTGGGCCAGACACGGCTGTTTGTCTTGACCTGCTCTCCACTCACGAGCAGCATCAGGTAAAAGGAGGTTGCAAAGCAGGAAGAGAAGCTGTGGATGCTGTCCCTGGATGTTCCTGAGGAGCCTGTCTATGAGGCTTATGCCTTAGATGAGGCTGAGGAACTTCTAGGCTCATTGTACCGCCAGGGTGGAGAGTGGAAAGATTAAACTTTTCTGGTGGGTCCAATCTCTGTGTTCCTTTTTTAGGCATTGCTTTGCTGTATTTGCACCTGTATGACGTGTATGGAGACCCAGCCTACCTTCAGGTGGCCCATGAGTACGTGAAGAAGAGCCTGAGCTGCCTGACCAGACGCTCCATCACTTTCCTGTGTGGCGACGCCGGGCCCCTGGCAGTGGCTGCTGTCGTCTACCACAAACTGCAGAACCAGAAGCAGGCAGAGGACTGCATTGTTCGGTGAAACACTTGGTTATGTCCTTGACCTGATGTTCCTCTTGTTCGTAGAGCTGCTCTGGGCTTGTATGGGGCTTTCTATTTATTAGTTGACTTTGACTTAAACCTATGATTGGCAGCATTCCTTTCAACTGCTGAGTGTAGCTGGTTATGATTAATTTATTTCTATTTCTTGCCTTTCCTCGACTGTTTTCAAATGTATTTTTATTGGGTACTTAAGAAAAGGACAAACAAGCAGTCCTAGATCAGGAAGGAAAAGAGTTAAGGAGATGCAGTTGCAAGCTTTTCTGGCTTAAGGGTGATCAGTTTTGAGGTGAGAAACAGCCCAGTAGAGAGTTTCCATTTTTGTGTGGTCAGCACAAAAGAAAGACAGAACCTCTGATGTTTCAGAACAACATGTGAATTTTTGATTGTAGTTTGCTGCACCTGCACAAGGTTGACCCCCGGGTACCAGATGAGCTGCTGTACGGGCGCATCGGCTACCTCTATGCCCTGATATTTGGGAACAAGCACTTTGGAGAGGAAAAGATCTCTCAGAGTCACATGCAGCAGGTACTGTGCCTTTTGCTGCCTCTTCCCATGCAGCTCATCTTTGGGCAGGCAAAAATCAATGCTAGATGTAGAGAACTTCCTGGGAGAAACCCCATCATGCTCTCCCTGCTGCACTTCTTCCAGAGGGAAAAAGCACTACACATCCATATAAATCCATAGGCAGTACTGGCATATGTTTCATTCCTTCACTCATGCTCTTCCCTCTGCTCGGGCAGAGAACTCTGTGGTGTGTCCAAGACAGCAGCATTTCCCTCACCCACCTCTCTTCCCATCACAGGTCTGTGAAGCAGTTTTAGCCTCAGGAGAGAGCCTGGCCAAAAAGAGGAATTTCACAGCAAAGAGCCCCCTGATGTACGAGTGGTACCAGGAGTATTATGTAGGGGCAGCCCATGGTTTGGCTGGGATTTACTACTATCTCATGCAGGTAAGAGGCACTGGAGGGGAGGGGAGGGGAGGAAAAGCAGCAGCAAGCCCTCTTGCTTAGAGAGGGTGACATGCTAGGGACAGTCTTTGTTTCTGGGATGCAAGTGTAGGACGGCAATAAGACCCTGTCAAAAGACAGAGAGCAGGCAGGGGCCCAGTGGGTATCTGTGGACCAAAGAAATAACTTCAGTTACAAGGAGCAAGAGGGAACATAGCCATAGTTGGCTTTGTTTCCACCTTTCAGGCAGATCCTGGGTCTCTTAGGGACAGACAGGATGGTAATTCTCCCTGATTTAATGCTTTCTCTCTCTTAGCCTGGCCTTGGAGCAAGCCAAGTAAAGCTGCACAATACAGTCAAGCCCAGTGTGGACTATGTCTGCCAGCTCAGGTTCCCATCTGGGAATTACCCTCCATGCATCGGTGACACCAGAGATCTACTCGTCCACTGGTGCCATGGGGCACCAGGTGTAATCTACATGCTTGTCCAGGCCTACAAGGTACCAGAAATCTCACAAAGACCCTTTGGGGACCTCTAAATGTGAAACTTGTTACAGTGAGATCACCTCACAGGGACCACTGACTGATATGGAAATTAATCTTTCAAAAAAAAAATTGCTGAAAATGCCTGTAATTTGTGTGGGCTGTCCTGCTGCAGGTGATTGATGGTGACAGCTGGTTGTGTGTGAAATAATGGTAATACATACCTATCCATCATTTCAAAAACATCCTCCTTTAAAGTAGACAGCAAAGTCACTTCAGTGGGGGAGAAACTAATTAACCCAAGTGTCCACATGCAGGGATCTCTTTGTTTGGAGGAAATCACCTCAGCAAGGACGCCTCTTTCTTGTCTCTACAGGTCTTTGGGGAGCAGCAGTACCTGAATGATGCCCTGCAGTGTGCAGAAGTGATCTGGCAGCACGGGTTACTGAAGAAAGGCTACGGCCTGTGCCATGGGACAGCTGGCAATGCTTACAGCTTCCTGGCACTGTACAACCTCACTCAGAACATGAAATACCTCTACAGAGCATGCAAGGTAGGGGCCTGGGGAAGGGAAAGGGGATTAGTCACTGCAGAACTGCCTTTGCATTTGACACCTAATTTCTGGGGTGGCAGACACGCAGCAGAATAGTCCTTCAGCAGTGCAGTCACTGTCTGACAGCCTGTACAGAAGGGATTTCCCACAGAAGCCTTGCTTTGCAAGGGGCAGTGTGAGGATGAGAGTGGAATTTTTTTTCCAAGATTTGTCTTTAACCAAATTTGAACACTTTTGCTCCTCTTCTCTTAGTTTGCAGAGTGGTGTTTAAGCTATGGCCAACACGGGTGCCGGACTCCAGACACTCCATTCTCCCTCTTTGAAGGTAACTCTGGCCTTGTGGTTTGCTCCTGGCTCTGAGCTGGTCCAGCTCAGAGGAAAGGAAAACCTTGAGCTCAGCTCAAGGAATACCAAATACACACACCCCTGAAGCCATTGCAAAACTCAGTGTAGAGGATGGGAGATGGTATTTATTCTTTTTCCCCTTTCCCAGGAGCAGTCTCCTTGTAGCACAGACTGATATCTGTTTCCAATGGCAGTTCCATCAGTGAGGACCTCAGGCAGCAGTTTCACAGGGACCAGAGTTTGGCAGAGCTGCTCAGTGTTAAACTTGGGCATCAGTAAAGCAGAAGGGAGGGAGCTGGAGGGCAGAAAGGCCCATTGTGTTTTCCCTGGGGCTTTTCAACATTTGATCAATGTTAAAATGCTTTCCTCATATCCTCAAAAACCAAAGCTGCTTGAGAAACCTGGGTTCAGACCTTTTCTTTCAGGAAAAAAAAATGACTTGTTCACCCCGGATAATTGATAAAATGGGTGCCCAAAGGGGATCTCTCTGAAGCACAGTGTGTTGTTTTTATCCTCAGGAATGGCTGGAACAATTTACTTTCTTGCTGACCTGCTGGTGCCAACCAAGGCCAAGTTCCCTGCATTTGAACTCTAAAGCTGAGCTTGGCAGTTTTCTGCCTGAATCCTTCTCACTTGGAAACACAGTTGGAAGCTGTTTTCTCCTTCTTCCAGACTCATCATTCATTTTTTCCTAACTGAACGTAAAACCATCCTCCTGAGGGCATGCTGAGTTCTCTAATGTTTCTAGTCATCTCATTACATTGCTTCAATTTAAAAGACAGAATGCAGATTTTGTTACATCTGGTGTCCCGTAAGAATATAGAGCTGCAGGTGGGAGCAGGGAGAACTGTACAGTATTTTGTTGGCTACAGAGTTTTGCTATTTTCTGTATCCTATTTCCTGGGGAAAAGTTTTCTATTGAATGTAATTTGAGCTATTTAATTTCTTTTTGTGCTAACAAATAATTACAGGAATTTAGTTGCCTTTGTAAAACAGAAGATGGAAGAGTGAGAGTATTGCCCTGCAAGTTGTTTTTAAGTGTTTTCTTTCTGAACCCCCAGGGAGGAGGTGGTTCAATAGCTGGGCTGTGCCACATGAGGCAAATGTGATGGACTTTGGAGTCTTTCTATATGTTTTTAATGTCATATTGCAAGTGGAAGAGCTGGAACTGGCATTCCAAGGCCTTGTCCTGAAATTCCACCTGTTTGCTTTAAAGGCAAAGACCATGTATAGCTCTTCTGTTCATTTTTTCAGTGGCAGCAAGTAATCCACTGCCATTGTACACTAAACCTTGCTGATCTGTTGGTCACCTAATGGAAAACTCCAGTCTAAAAGTGAGCTAAGCATGCTTGCTGTTGTAGTCTCTTCAGGTTAGCTTTGAGAGTTTAGTTTATTTAAGTTTGTGTATTAGGTGGTGCCAGGCCCACCTGCAAGGGAAAAGAAATACATTTGACCGAATTCTTTCAGTGTTTAACCTATTAATTGTATAGGTGTTGTTTACATGTTTTCTTTTATAAGCTTTCCCAAACCTCGGTAATTTGAGTCACTTGCTACTGCTTGTTGTAGTTTGATTTGCCACCACACATCTCCCCAGCTGAAAAATCTGCCCTAGGTTAACCAGCTTTGACCTGTCAAGCAGATACTGAGCAAGGGGTAAATCTTATTTTCCGTCCTTTAGCTGATGCTGCACCAATTTGCAGCAATTAGGCACCTGACCCTGTGAACCACCTTCTTAGCACTGAGCACGAACTAAAGACTGAGTGCAGGGAAGGTTACAGCTGCAGCTGTACCCCTTTTTGCTGTTTGAGGGCAGCTCCTCAGCCCTCACAGACTGTGGGACTTGCTCTTTCAGGCTCCCAGCTGCTGAGTGCCTCAGGCCACCTAAGAGCAGGTGAGGGATGCAGGGCAGCACAGCCACACTCCTGCACCAGTGCCAGTGAGGCAGGACCACCAAACCTGGCACGCTAACACAGCTGGCTCACATGTACCTGAGTGCAGGGCAGCCAAGCCCCAGTGGTATAGGCAGACCCTTGCCCGTGCTCCTGCTGCAATCACAGCTTTCTGAAAGTCCATCAAAAGACACCCTGAAGTGCAGAAAAGCTCATCTGCTTGGGGCTGGGCATCACTGGGAGAAGCCTCAGGCTCGTGCAGGCTCAGCAGGTGTGATGGCAGAGTAGGGACACTGAGCCTGGGTTTGTCCTGGGCACCTTTTCTGTAAATGAGATGGTGTGTGCAGCCTGTGTCATGGTGTCAGAACAGCATAATATTCCAGGGTTTGTCCACTGATGGGGGGAGTGGCAGGGCCATGTGTACAACTGCTGGGTGGAGCACTGTTTAATAAAAATGCTGAAATGACCAGGCTTTGGGTTATTTTTACCCCCTGCTTTGTGACCAGAATTCATGACTGAAGAGATGAACATAAGCCACAACAGCCCCTCTGGCGGGTCTTGGCTTCGCACCCACCCTGAGTGTTCACATTTTCCACATTTTCAGACATGAAAGTGCAGTTTCTCTGATCATGCATACCTACATGGTCTCTTTCTCATACAGGGGTGTGGTGCTGCCCACTTCCACACATCTTTATGCCAAGGGGAGGGAGAGGGGAGCAAGACAAAGCCTGAAAACACACAACATGGGGACAATGCAAGAGGACTGACTTCCAGCCCTCTGCACCACTATCTCACCTTTCCCTCTTTCTCTCTTGGTTTGTTCATGTTTTTCCACCACGGTGCAATACCTTGGCCAAATCCAAGTGGGGTTTTCTGATGGCAACACCTAAGGGAACGTGGCTGGTCCCAACAGGAGCACAGGTCCTGCTCCAAGCCAGCAAGTTCCCAGCACATTCAGTTGACTTGTAGCAAGAGATTTTATTTTTTAGTTTTTAGTTGTTTTTTTTTACATTGGGAAGAACAACACAGGTTCCTTACACTTTCTTGTCCAGAATGACCCAAGTCCTTTCGCTAAAGTGTTTCTCTGAATCCCTTTAGGGAACAAACCTGAATTGAAGGTCAGGAAATCTAAACCCCAGAAGTTATAACTTGCAATGTTATAAAGACAAAACTGAACAGAGTAGTAGGCAGCAGATCTGCCCAAAATAAGCACCTGAGGAAAGATGCTGGAGGCCCAGCTATTCTTTCCCCTGGCATGGTTGCTGGCTTGGGGATCCCTTACTGAAGGGTGGCAGTGGCCACAGCAAGGGGCTGTGTGGCCCCAGCAGGTGGCAATGCAGCCCCACAGCAGCAGCCAGCCTGCTGCTGCCAAGCACATGCCTGCACCCCTCAGCTTTTAGATCCTACCTCCGGAGAGCTGGGATTCAGCTCTTGGAAAGAGGAAAAAAAAAAGGAAAAAAAAAAGCCCACATGGGTGCGGTGGTTTTTGTATACTGGGGCGTTGACAAACGTGAGAAATGTGGAAGCCCTTCTGAAATGTGTGACTTCTAAGTGGGTCATATACACGCTCAAAAAAAAAAAACAAACCCCAAAGTTTTCCCCAGTCCTGCCTGGAGCCACCCAACCAGGGGTAAGTCCTCCTGCTCTTCAGCCACACAGGCAGGTTATCAAGGAAATGCTCCACATGTTGGATGAAGACACTCTGTGTCTCCCCACATCAGCTGTACTGATACTGCTCAAGTCCCACCACCAAGTGCTCCCAACTTCTAGGAACTAGAGAACCAAATATCCCCATTCCCAAAAATGCCTCTTTGTAGGCTCCTACACAGAACATATGCCACAGGGCTGAATGCCACAGGGCTTGAGGACATCCCAAAAGGGCAAGATCATCAAGAAAACCCAACTGGGCACATGTGTGAGGCTGCCAAGGCTCACCACTGAGGCATTCATCTGTGAAGGGAAAAACCAAGCTTAAGGAGGGCAGAAATGGCTCCTGCAGATGGGTTTGTAGTGGTGTCTTTCCCCCCAACAAGGCCAGAGCAGTCTCGGTCTCCCTGGGCCTGCTAATGGGCAGCCTTTGGAGTTTCCAGCTAATCCCTTCTTTTCACCACAAATGGGGACAGGAGCACAAGGCAAGGCACTGGGCTCAGGAACAGCAGGGTTCAGGCCAGTGGGTTGTTTCAAGTTTGAGGGGGGTCCCTGTGCAGTGTTAGCATGCAAACTCCCCCTAAACACAGCAGGAAGTGGATGAATAAGCCCAGGCCAATGTAGACTTAAAACTCCAAATTCAGTGTCATACCCGGTGTGAATAGATACTGCAGCATCTCCAGGGCTGTGCCTCTCAACTTATCAAGCACAGCTCAATAACCTTGGCAGAAGGTGAAAATCCTTTACATGGGCCAGATCTAGAGCTGCATAAAGCCCGTGGAGTTAAGCTGATTTAGAGTAGTTTAGGAGCCAGCCCCTCTGCAACAGCTGAATGTAGGAGTCAGGAGGAACTATTTAACTTTGAACAGTTAGTCAAATTTCAGGCATAGCTAATAAGCTTGTTTGTGCCTGACCTTCACAGCAAATCTTGGTTGGATCCCAGCAAGATCTGACAGGTCGATTTTTGTTGTTTTGGTTTTTTTCGGGGTTTGTTTGCTTGTGGTGGGTTTTTGTTGGTTTTCTTTTAAGAAAAAGGCAACTCTTCCAACATTGAGGATGCCACTCATCAAACATCCCCTTTAGAAACAACACTGTCCCTTTAGGGCAATATTTACATTCCTCCTACACTCCCTGCCTTTCCCAAAGATTACAGAATATCACATCATACCAGCTGGGCTTCAGAGAGCTCCTTCCCAGCTCTGGAGGGATAATAAGGGATGCAGCATGGTGGTCCCTGCTGTTTCCTCCTGTAACAGATCTGCATGAAGACACTTCTGTTTTACTTCTCTCCTCTCCTTTTGGGGAAGAAGGGTGGTGGCCTTTTCTCTGGATCATTTCACAAATCCAGTTTACATCAGCACAGCAAAGGAACGCAATGTGGGAAGAAGGCAAAACCAGCTTATCACAAGGAAACCTGTGCCCTCCCTGCTGCTCATGGGGAGGAGGCTTTTGAGCACTGCCTAAGAACAACCTCATCAGCAATATTTGGACAATCTAGACCAGAAAAGTTGCTAGCAGAAAGAAGAGACAATCAAGTTCTTTTTCATGTATCCCTCAACTTCAGTGGCACAAAAGTAATTTGGTTTTGCTGCCCTCTGTTCTGGACAAGACAGCTTGCAGCTATCCTTCACACTCAGATGCCCTGCATCCCCTTCCACTTTCCCCAGAGAGTGAGAGATGGCAAATTTAGCCAAAAAGTACAATGACGGTCACCCTCAAAGCCTGGGCACGACAGTGCACTGCTCTGCCTCCTCTGCAGCAAGGAAGACAGCCAGCCATGCAACAGGCACAGAAGCAGCACTAAAAAACAACTTGAAAGCCTTAAGAAGAAGAAAAAAAAGAGCAGAATGGTGGGCAGCCATTTAACTCCATCTCCTCATGGCTGGGGAATTTCTCAGTAGCAGGACAAGTGTCAGGCAACCCTTGCAAACAGCTCATTTTGCAGCCGTTGCAATTTGCTGCAGCATTTGCAGGGTGTTCTCGGGCAGTAACCAAATCCACTCGTAGTATTTTGCCTTCCATAAATCCCATTGGAGCCAGGCCCACAAATAGTTACACTGTAGTATGCAGCTGCATACAAGGCAGGAGCAAATGTTCCACATAACAGCTCTTGGCCCTAATCAGATGGAGGAGTTGATCATATCTCCACCATTTGGCCGAGTTTTATTATAGACGTCCCTCCTTAAGAATATCCCTCACTCCAGAAGGGGAGGCACAGCAATCCCAAACAGCTTCCTTGTTGGGGAGACAAAGCACCCCTCACCTGCAGGGGTTTCCAGAAGAATTTTGGAGCACTTTGCTCTGTTACTGAGGTGTCCCACCTCCATCCCCCAGTGGTGGACAGGAAGGAAATGATCGGATTTTTACAAGTGGCTGAAAAAGTAAAAGAGAGACACACCCCAGAAGATAACTTATAGGACACTTCAAGAGAATCACCATAAAACATAAAACTTGGAAAGGGCAAATCCTCCATCCAGGGATACCCTTATTGGGAATTCACAGCCCATTTATCACTGTGGGAAAGAGGACAAATCCCACCTGGGTAACAGCTAGAGTGACTCACAGGTAGGTAAAAGCCACACCAAGATACAGCACAGCAGTTCCCAGAACCAGGCTCTCCACCCCATCAGACTGCAGTGCTTGGTACTTGCAAGCCTGACAAATTCATCTCCATCAGCTGGGCTCTGGACCACACGTGGAAAGTTGCCAGTGGAACCATTTGGGAACCCCTGGTGGTTCATCCTCTCAGGGGATAAACTCCAAGGTGCTTATACCATCCAAAGCTGTGAAATGCCCATTCCAGTAGGTCTGACCTCATGCTTTGCAAGCATAATGAGAAGACAGCCTGATGTCTGGATCTCCAATGAGTACAAACACGTTCACATTTTGGGAGCACACAGACAGTTTTTAAAATAGAACAATCATCTTTCATTATCTTTCCCCCCTCACTTTTGTTATTTTTATGATGCCATTAGATCCAGTTCCCTGGCTTTCAGCAGCAATAATCTCATTCACTTACTCCAATAACCACTTACCCTTCTACTGAACAATCTGTGCTTTCAAGTGTGGAATTATTGCCTTGTAAAACCCATGGGAATGATATTAGCACTTACTGCCCATACCCCTGATTTAAAACAGGTGGTAAAATAGACTTTATCTGTAATAACAGAAAGATGGTTTGACGTTCTTTCCTTGCTTTTCTCACTTGAAGATTTAAGTATGATAGGTGCTTTGTTGTAAGAGGGCCTGATCTGGGACTCTTCCCAGCTGCAATTTTCACAAAACCTATAAGGAAGGTAATCACCCTTCTACACTTCCATCCCTCTCTCTGACTTTGCTGGAATGGTCCAAAAGGGTTAAAAACATCATTGGGAGAATACAGAAACAGGGACAAGTAAGGCAAATCTTTAAGCCTTACCTTCTTAGGCAACCAGGCCAAGAGTGAATCATATTACTCAGAGTATGGAAGTTGCAGCCAAACTCTTCAGCTAGCAAATGGATTAGATATACCTGAACAGAACTCTTCAATGATCGACATGCAGCTTAAATCTTTCTTGGACAAAAGGAGAGGTAAATTCTCCAATGCACTGCACCATTTGGAAAAAGAAAACCCTACTGCATTACTAACCTCAATACATTTCTAACTAAAAGGTTCATGCTGTGTCCATGCAGAGATGACAGCTCATTCCAGTGGACATTCTTTGGATTGGACTGGGACTCAGCAGACAAAATCTCCTTCCTCTGTATGCAACTGCCAACAAGTTGGCTCTTCCAACAAGTCGTTTGGCTGCTCTCTGCTATGGTTTTTTCTTATTTCTTTTGCTCGTTTTCCAGAGTTTCTCATTATCTCTTGATGTGGCACATCACAGAGGGACCCCACTTAGAGCTTGCAATCTGAAGATGCTTCCTTTGCACTTGCCACACCATAAATAGTAACATTTTTGTAGCACTTTCAAAATGCTCAAAAGCTGCTGAAGAAGAAAGCAAAAATGTGCAAAAAAAGAAAAACAAAAATGTGCAAATGTAGAACTGAACGCAATGCAAAATTAATACTATGGCTCCAACATTATGCTTTCCAGGTCTTGCGGAGAGCATATGGGGGGAAAAGTCTTACTTCTTCCTTTCCCAGACGAAAGAACATTGGTTGAAGGAATACTGGTGATGTATTTCTTCTTAATCACTGTTCTCTCTCTCTCTCTATGCAGTAATGATTTGATGCATCACTAATTTTCTTTTGCCTTTCTTTTGCACTGTATATATCTCTGATTTGTTATATTGTGCTTGTTTAATAAACTGCTCATATTATACAATGACTAGTGTATAGTCATTTTGTTGAGCAAAACTGATTTGACTGTCAGCGAAATAACATCTGAGTCATTCCTCCTCTGATTAACCCGTTATCATTATGCACTGCCATTGATTATTCCCTGTCCTTCACAGTCAGGAAGTACTACCCTCTCTACAGACTTGTCCTGCCCCAGAGCTCAGAATGGAAAGGTGTGCCAGACCCTTGTTTAACTGTCCCCATCAACGCAGCATCCAGGCATTTGTAGGTGATACCACCTCAATGTGCTGGGTACCAAAATTCTGTTGATACATATTTTCCTTGCTCTCCCTGTGCCTTGAACCCATTTACCAGACTGCCTGGCTGGCTGTCTTTGTACCTTTGTGTATTTGTGTATTTATATCCTGGCCGTATTTGTATCTTTGTGTATTTGTGTCCTGGCTGTATTTGTATCTTTGCTTGTATCCTCCCCATACCACTGCTTCCCAATAGGATCTTTTCCTCCTTAGTTTAAACCCTAATAATGCAACACACAACATACACTGTGCTACGTGCCTTTGTGGCCCCAGAGACACCATGAGAAGCAGCCTTAGCTATGAGTTGCTCTTTAGAAACCAATCTTAGTAATGGATTTCCAAAATTAGGTGAATTGAGATACCTCAGTTTGGAGGATGTCCAGCTTAAAAATCCATGAAACAAGGCCATGTGGTGCTTTGTTTTGTTTTTAAGGGGAGAGTATTCATCACTTTATGAAAATCCAAGACTGGTGTCTGAAAATCACTTGTGACTACTGGAATCCTTGGCCAATAAATAACAATTAGCATCTTCATTACTGAGCAAAGTCTGACAGGGAAAGCAGGTCTGTATCCTGAGCAGCTGAAGCTGCCAACAACACATTCCTCCTGGCGGATGTCATCCCAGGAGCTGCCACTGCCACTTTCTGCTGGACTGACTTCTTCAGCTGGCCAGTCCTGAGCTGCACCAAACACACCACTCCTCTCCTCCCAGCAAGCAGACAGACCACAAGAGCAAGGTCTCACAGCCACGCTGTGGCTTCAGGTTCCTCCTTCTCTTTGAAAGGATGAGACACGCTTGTCAAGTTAATTAGGATTTGGAGAATGTCAGTTTTGAACTCTACTGTGAAGAAAGCAGATCTGCTAGGTTAGGTGTGCTTGGAGTGGGGGCAAGATGCTTTTCAGCATTCACTACCCTCAGATAAAGAAATAAGTGTGCTACCAAGGATTATCAGCACACTTGTTTAAGTGTTAAAGCCCACAGCAGACAGAGTTGATTACAGCTCTTTAATTAATGCTAAAATTATACAAGTGCTACACAAAGTCTTTGTGGAAAGTGCACCTTTCAGAAGGGGAGACAAAAGAAGCTTTTAAAAAACAAAGAAAAAAGCAATGCAAAGAGGAAATGGCAGGGACTATAGTGATGCTCTAAAGGAACATAAGCCCCATCTAAATTTAAAAGGGATGGTCTCAATTGCTTTCAGATCATAAAAACCACAAATGGGAGACAGATATCCCCAACCCAAACAACAGCAGGCATAAATGTGACATTCCTCACACCTCCCAGGCTGGTTATTACGGTATTAAACATAGAGCAGCCCCCCTTTCCAAGCCACCCTATAAAGGCTGTGCTAAACTGACATTCAGCTCGGGAAGAGGGAGAAGAGAGGCACTGGCAGGAGGTTGCTAACATTACATCATTGCAGGGAGATGGTATCTCACCCATCTCCTTTGCCCCTGCCAATTCACTTAAGCACAACAAGAATTAATAAGACATCTTCATCAGTCATTACCTATATGTAACATTCAAAGGGGCAAATCAGAACACACAAAAAATGATTTCACAACAGATTCTGAAGGAGAAGTACTGGCTTGTGTTCACTGCAGCACAACTAATTTAAAGAAGTCATGAAGCTGGGGTTTGTGCCAGACACCTCTTGCATGGCAGCATCACCTTTCAGCATCCAATTTCCCACCTATTTCAGGGCCTCCAAAACTACAGAAGTGAAGATTTCCACTTTACCTACCACTGTCATTTAAAGTGTCCTTGCTACAAATCAGCTTTGGCACTTAGGATCCAGCTGCACTTGCTGTTCCCATTTCTATGATCCAGTATTTCTCAAGGAGAAAGGTAGAAATAACTTTCTGAGCATGAAAGGTCATACCTGCACATACACCCAGAGCAGCCCATAGCCAATTGTTACAGTTCTATCAGCTTAACAGAGTTGCTTGGGATGATGAGTTTGGGACAAAAATGCTTAATAAAAATAGCAGGCATTTCTGAACTACCTCAGGGAGTAACAGTCTTCTAAAGTATGTCATCAGCCTCTTGCTGGCAGCTCTGAATCTCATATTGCAAAGCAGATGACTGGCAGAAGTTCAACAAGCAGGAGAAAAGCCCTTGAGAAGAAGGGGTTGAAACTGGAGCCTTGATCATATCACAGTCTCTAAGAGACCAAAGATCTGATTATATGCCATTACATCTTATATGAAATTGCAACTTTAAACATAATAGTGCAGGTGGAGGCAGGTGGAAGCAGAGGCAGCTGGCTCTGGCTGCCAAACCCCAGGCAGGGCCAAGCTTTCATATGGTGTCCACAGGGACACCCCTCTCCACGGGGACTTCAGCCCTTGTGCTCTGACATCTTGCCCAACCCCACAGGATCTCCAGCTCCTGGATCCAGCAGCACCTTCTGTTAGAGTTCCTGTGCATCTCCTGTTAACAGCCTCTGATCTCATAGGTCACACAAGAAGCAGAGTGACATTCTTAAGCATCACTTGCCTCCCCACAGCTAAATAAGGGGTGCAGCAGCAGAGGTCTATTTAAAGCCAGAATAGTGACTACAGAGACCCCAGAGGAGAGACATTTCTTGTGTCCACGTCACTGCTCCCCAGAAAACAGGCTTGCACCCAAGAGCAGCTTTAATGGGAGGGTTTTACAGTGCTTCACCAAGGTGTGTTTTCACACAGAGTAAACACAAAGATGTTACAAGCACAGCACAGAAGCCAGGCTCCATCGCAGACAGTTTTAAACAGCATGGTCAGGTTTATCCATCATATTGCTGGCTACAGGGAGACCTTCCTACCTCCAGTAAGAAGCAGCTGGAAGCTCACTGTGTGCTCTGTTCCCTTGGACCACAGCACGACTGGTTGCTGAGTCTCCCCTCTCCCACTAAAAACATTAAGGAACACACATCATCATCTCGTGACAGTTCTAAAAAGAGTCTCTTTACCCCTGACTGGCTGAAGAAGTGCAAGGAAATCCTGCCCAGCCCTGCAAGGAATCTTGACAATGCTATTCACATTCTTAAAACAGTTTTCTGAGATATGTGTAATATGATTAATTATATGATAATGTAGTTATAGCCTCCTCTCCCCAAAGAATATAATCTTCATGGATATGACTCAAAATTCACAAGTATTACCTGAAATCCACATAGGTTCCATAAATGCAAAGTACTTACTGCTAGGCATGGAAATAGCTGAAAAATTTTGGTTCCTACTGTTTCATTCTTGCATATGACTGAGACACACCACTTAAATTCTAACACAATGGCAAGACTAATGCATGCAATTAGAAAATAAAATGTTCCAGTGTATCAAGCATACTTTGGAGTATCTGGGCATTTAGCAGTATTTAAGCAAATGCAGACTGCATGCCTGGCAGAGACAGGATTTCAGTGACGAGGACAGAGAACATATGATCTCAGAGTGATGCTCACATCTCCAAGCTCTGAGTCTTGAAAGTTATCCATACCTCCAGTCATTGAGAAGTCTTACTGATGGCTGAAGAGAAAAAGAGGTTTAGATTGTGACAGCACCAGATTTCCTAAAAACAGATAGGACCTCTGAGTGTTGAGAGATTTCAAGCCCAGATGATCCCTAACAGAAATGAGCAAAGCTTGAGCCACATCATATTAAGCCAATTTGTCCTTTAGATCCTGGTCTGACTCAAGACCTGGAGCACTTCATGTCAAAAGCGAGAAGGAGTTAAAAAAAGGGAAAGAGGTTAATGCCCCCTAAGTCACAATGAAACATTCCAGGCAATGCAGGCATGTGGTAACTCTGGGCCATAAACCGAACTATCCTTCCACCTCCTTTCCAAGCCTGAAGTCACTCCATCTCGTAGGAAATTAAAATAGGGCCCAAGAAAGACAGAATTAATCTTAAATGGGCAGTAATTTAACTCCTCTGCTGCACATTCCAGGGAAAAGAGAGGAAGAGAAAGGCAGCAAATCCCTGCAGCTCACATACAGGCTGTGGAGCCCTGGAGGCACAGGAATCCTAATTGCCTAAAGCAGCACCAAGGGGGTTTTATCCTATGCGGTGTGAGACAGCACACAGAGTCTGACATCTTATCCAGAACCTAATGCTTATGTTTAGAACTCCATAGGACCCCTCCAGGCCCAGGAGCTGGTGCTTTCCTTGGTACAGAATCCTGCCCAGTGGGATTCCATACACACAGTCTGCCTTGACTGCAGCCCTGCTGATGCATATTGTTGTCACATTTAGCCAGGCACTTGCATTTCAGAGCCTGGTTGTTCAGTGATCTATAAACTGCTGCTTTGTGCCAAGGAAACTGAGGTGCCAAGAAAATGACTGAAAGCTTTACAGCACAGTGGAAAGCAAAGTGCAAAG
The DNA here is from genome assembly GCA_013390005.1 of Calyptomena viridis. NCBI lineage: Eukaryota > Metazoa > Chordata > Aves > Passeriformes > Eurylaimidae > Calyptomena > Calyptomena viridis. The sequence goes on from WEIV01017438.1 coordinate 18,293, forward strand.
AGCACTTGGGTGACACTTTCTTCCTGAGGGAACAATGGCACATGGCACGGCGAGTGTGAGTTGCCTGAATGAAAGCATCCCCCAAGCCATCCAGCAAGGCTGAGAAGCAAGCACACCTTCAGGAAGCAGTCAGCCCTCCTGGGGCAAGGCGGGGACAAAGATTCCCATCGGCTCTCTGAAGAATGCCCGGAATGTGCCGCTACCAGTTGTTGGGGGACACTGACATCATCTGGGACGGAATTAGAAAGCCTTGAGCAGGAGGGCTCAGCGTGGCACAAGCGCTAAGTCAGCCACAGGCTATATGTGGCACACCAGTTGGTGCCTTCCTTCCCCTTCCTTAGATATTCATTCCATGCCTGCTCCTTCAGCGAGGTTTGACTTCAGCCCTGTGACTGCTACGTGCCCCCGGCTGCATTCACGCTACCAGTACCTTACGCAGCACTGGAAGGAGCCAAGAGGTGAATCCTCCCTCCAAAAACACACTCCTCCCTTGAGCCAACAGAGCTCTTCGTTTCTGCATGTAATCCAACCTTTGTGCCATTATCTAAAGCTGTCCACAGCGTTCATCCATCATTGCCCTATTTCCCACTGCCCCCAAATCCCTGACTGTCTGCTGGTGACATCTCTGCACAGACACCTCCAGGTCTCCTCTCGTGCTGTGTTCTGCTCCCAGGCCACCTTCCTGAGGACAGGGCACCCTCCTCAAACTCAGACCCCTAAAATATGCTGACCTGAGTGTTTATGGGCTTGACTACCTTCTACATGAGTTTCTACAGCTTATCAGAGTGTCCTGGAGCTGTATCTTGGATAGCAAAAGGCTTTGATTTTTGTTGAAAGTGGCTTCCATGTTGTGAGCACTGAAAAAGCCAAACCATCAGCAGATTAATTAACACTCTGTTGCATGAAGTCAGTGTTACACCTGAAGCTGAGACTTTGAAAGTTTGCTGGCAGTCAATCCTGGGCTTCTTACTCAAAGCCTGGGGTAAAACATGGAAAAATGACACTGGACCAGCTGTCCCTCTTTCTCTTATGGCCAAAATTACATGTTCAAGAGAACACAAGGATCTCTGCAGTATGTTGACATGGAAAAATGCACCCAGTCTCTATGAGTTCAAGAACTGCTGAAGCATAGCAAAATATATTCCCTCCAAATCTGTTACAAATTCTAGTAACTCATATTCCTGATAACTGCTCCTTCCTGCATCTCATTAGGTTTTTGGCCTCAAATAGTCCTCCAGCAATAAGGTGCACAATTAAACTGGTGTTGAAAAAACATCATTTCCATGTACCAGTTTTAAATTTCACTGAACCTCCCTTGTTCATGTTCAAAATACTTCTCCTTGAATGTCCCTGTTCTTCTTGTAACATTGGATAAGAGGATCCCTTCCAACAATTGCAAAAAAGAAATGGGAAGTTAAGCACATTTTCAGAGTTAATTGTGAAACAGAAGCAGCAGCAGCACTCACTCTTTCATCCAATAGCTCCAGGGCTTGCACAGGCCTCTGAAATATGAGATATCTTGTCTTCTACTTCATGGATTTAAACCATCACCTCCATTCTCCTGGAGAAGGGCCTGGCTCCCTGGGCTACAGGAAACTCAAGACAGAGTCTTCCTTTTAAAACTGGACCAGAAAGGCAGAGACTTCAGAGCAAACACACAGGGAGTGTAGCCCAGCACAGGAACTCCCATTTCCATTCTGGTGCTCCAATTGGTACCACCTCTCTGTGACTTTAGCCTGAAAAAGGGAACATATTTCACTTTGGAAGTGTCAGAATGAATCACATCAATGCTCTGGATGGAAAATACACTTCTCTTATGTTAGTTCAACTAAGTCCAGCCCAAAAACATAGCAGTTTTGCATTGGTGCCATGAACTTTTCCCTGGGGAGCCCTGTTCCAGTGCCCAGCCACCCTCTGGGTGAAGAAACTTTTCCTAATATCCAACCTAAGCCTCCCCTGATACAGCTTCACACCACAGGGACACATCTCTACACCACCTGGAACAACTTTGATCCCTAGGGACAGACCTGACATGCTCCCAGAGATGCCTTGGAACACATCAAAGCTTACCAGGCAGGTAAATCTATGCTGTCCTGTCCCAAGACCAGAAAACTGACTGGATCCAAATCCTTAACCTGGCAACTGAAATAAGGACCTGCCATCCTCCTCCACCTGTGCACCTCATTTATCTTCTCATCCAATCACTACACAATTATTTTGGGTCAGCATCTCACAAAACCTCCTTTTCTGGCAGGATGAAGCACATCCAGACACATCTGCATTCTCAGGAGTTATGCAGAGATGGCACAAAGTTAATTCTTCATTTCTGAAAGCCTGCCTTCCTTTTAAAAATACATTTGATTGCGGCTTTCAGGCTTATTTCACTGCAAATCTCAGGTGACCACAGGAATTATTAGTTCACCACTGGTTCTTCCTTGCAATTAAAGTTCTCATAGGTGCAGTGACACATAAAAATTGTTTTAGACTATTTCTACCCAAGTTACGCCTCCCAGGTCCATGTCACTGAGGTTTGGTTTATGCAGTGTAAAACATGAGCATCACTGGACATACCCCCAGCCAGGTCCCTCAGGGATGACAGCCCACAGGCTCCTGCTGACCTACAGCAATGCAGGAGAGTCCATGAGGAGATACCACCTTCCCAGACACACCAGCAGAACAGGGATCCTTCCATAAAGCACCTTGGAGGCAGCCAGCAGAGCTCATACATCACAGGCCTAAAAGCAAAGAAATAGGAAATTAAATCTCTCCTGGTCTATGATCCCTAAAGCAGAGTCTGAACCAAGGCTTCAAATGCTATCCATCAGTGTAGGTCTATTGATTCGAAAGGAATGACTCAACTTCCAAGAAGTCTCTTGCTCAAGGTCATGGGCTGTAGCAAAGGAAAGCTCTGGGCACAGTTTTCTCACATGAAAATACACCTTTAGCCACCCTCTATCCCTTCTCTTGGTGTGCATTTTTGGGGTAAGTTTATCTTCCTCAAAACACATTAATCTAAAATGGAAGTGCTCGAATATCCTGACAGACTTTGGATGCAAAGTGTCTGTCCAGGACTTCAGGCTTTTAATTTTTAATTCCAAAACACTCCATGGTATAGTTAATGAGACAGAAAAAAGGGCCCCACCAAAAGCCTCACACTTACTAGCACAGAATTCAGGAGTCTGGAGAGTAAATGGGAGAGGGATTGCTGGCCAGAAATCAGAACACCTGGATTTTTCTGCAGAAAATCACAGTCGTGAACCATGGGGAATCATCAGGTTTGAAAGAGTTAGAAGCTGTTTTGCTGTGCTGGAAAAAGTCTACTGAAAACACAAATGCCATCTTCTTCTGAAAGTTGTATCCCCTGGAGAGCATGGGGAGCAGGAAGGTCCATCAGGAAACTGAGGGGTGGAAAGACACAGGATAAGCAGTCAAACAAGGTAAAAACAGACCACAAACATCTCTTTGGCCTGATGGCCACCCTCCATTAATAAATACACTACAAAAGGGAACCTTTCTTTTAGAAAAACATAACATCCATCGGACCTCTATTCATTAGAGCTTATCCCTAGAAGAAGTAAGCAGAAGATGAAGGAAAAAGATTAAAGGAAGCAAGTTTCAAATTTAAACAGTCCTAACATGATAGAAAGGAATATTAAGAACACTTGAAAAACATTCAGGGTCACATCAGGGAGATGCCTTGGCTGAAGGTACTGCAGTGTTTGCCATATTTGCCTGCTTTATTTTTAAACACCCAGAGCCTTTGCTTGATCAACACTTCCTTGAAAAAGAAGGAAGCAGAGGAGGAGTGAGGGGCTGTAAGGAGAGATACAAATGAGGTTGGAAAATTATGATCTTCCCAGCCATGAAAGTCAAAATTCCTACTTGAAACTGAATCCTCCTGGAGTGCTGCACAGGCATGGGGGAAGAGGGGAGGGAAGGAAAGAAAGAAGATTTATTACCTAAGCAGAACTGAAATTCTGTTGAGAAAAAGGACTGTTCAATCCATGCCTAATGTCAACAGCAGATCTGAAACTGGCTTTGTCATATTTCCCTCTCCTTTGCACGCATAAAAAATACAAGGGAGGTGGTTCAGCTTTTTAAAGAGGGAGGAAAAAGCCACCAAAGTTCCTTGATCTTATGAAGCCCTGAACTCTTATATTCCATTTATAGCTCGAGCTGGAATGACATCCCCCTTGATTATCAAGCTGTCCAATCCAGCCGCATGTGTCAGGACTGTCTGAGGCACTAAGTGAAATATATATATGCCCTTACAGAGTTTAGCACATTGGGTCCACCTCCAGGGCACAGGCTGTAGCTCATTCTGACCACTGCTCCTCTCCCAGGATCACTTTTTTTCCTGTTTGGGATTTTTTGTAAGATTTTTTTTTTTTTTAGAGCACCTTTACTTTCCAGTGCAAGGAACACAAAATGGCCCCAAAGAAGGACGTAAAGAAACCAGCGGCAGCTGCAGCACCAGCTCCTGCACCAGCACCAGCACCCGCCCCAGCCAAACCCAAAGAACCTGCAATCGACCTCAAGAGCATCAAGGTAAAGGGCTGAGCGTGGGCTGAGCGTGGACACAGAGCTCCCCAAAGGGCAGGTCTCAGGCTGAGAGCTGCAGTGGAGTGTTGTGTGTGTTCGGTTCTGGGCTGGGCACTGCAGTGCAATGAATGAGTAACCTCAGCTGATGGATTTGCTGACCTGCCTGAGCTTTTGACTGTTTTAGTAGCTGTAGGGGTGTAAGGCATGGCGCATGATTTAACACAGCAGTGAAGCCTGGGGATGTCAGAAGTATGTTGGAGTGTGGACCTCAGAGCTTTCTACACCAGTCTGACATGTTTGGTGAAGCTACATTTAAAAAAAACATAATGAAAAAAAATCCCCCAAAACCCTCAAGTAGGTGCAGAAGGACAGGAAAGGGGTTACTGAAATCTGAAGTGCAATGTTTTCCCATAGTACTGTACTAAAACCAAGCTTCATCTTACAGTTTGCCCTTAAATTCCTTTCCAAACTTTTGAACCACCTGATGACACACTGGTCATGTGCTTTGAAATCAGTATGACTTACCTTTAAAAGAAGAAACAAACCAGATGAAAACAGAGGGACTTGGCAGTTTCATCTATTTTCTTTTCATTTGCACTGTACAACAAACACTGAGAGAGACCATGAGCCAGAAAGCCATGGATGGAAGCTTTCATTTCATTTCATTTCAAGTGATTTCCTCTCACCCTTACATGTTTGCTCACAATTTGCTGCACATTGAAAGCAACAAAGAGGAAGAATCTTCTGGAGATTTCCCTCTGACCGTGCTGCCATTTCTTCTCATAATATCTTAGACTTTGCATGTCAGACAACATCACTGACCATTGTCTTGACTCTTCAAAGACAACTCCTCCAATTTGGGAAATTCTTTACTCAGGAAAGAAGAGAAGGAGGTTAAGTAGTTAAAGAGATAAAGAGACAGACAGTTTATCTGGGTAGGACTATAAATAGTTATTCTCCACCTACCTGACAAGCTGACTGGTCCCAGCTGATTGCTGGGTTCTCCATAAGGAATCATGCCTATTTTGGGTAAAAGGAGTACAAGGACTCCTAAAAGGACCTACTCATTTTGATCTCACGATGAAATATCTTTCAGATACCTTAATACATATAATCCCGAGATCATAACCCATATAATGACATTTCTCCAAGTTTACTTGAGTTTTCTCAATCAGTAGTCAGCTTTTCCTGAAAGAGTATGTAGCTTCTCATAAGACTGAAGCTGAAGCCACTGGCAAAGCAAAACAAGAGCAAAATAATTAAAAAGAAAGGCATTTTGAAATACTTTGAGTGATCATGGTAAAGTGTACACAAAATCTCAGTTTTTGAGAATACTGTCTGAAAATTAGATTATGCCTCACATTGCACTCATCTCCAGAGATGAAAGGGAACACAAGATAGACTTCCTGCTAAATAATTTAATAGATTGGATAGCTTTCTATGCCCAGTTTATTAGGAGAAAATAGAATTTTCAACTCCAGTGAACTTAGCTGATCTATCTTTACATAAATAGACTGAATAATATATTACCAGCTAAAAAATGGCACACTGCACTCTGAGGCATCCCTGCAGTTCACTCCTTTACCCAGACAGCTCTCTGTTATAGCAGGAAATATATACTGCTAGAGCAGAGAGAACTCTTCAGGTTTTGTCATATTCAGATTGAGAAAAGAAGATAAATTCTTTCTTTTGAAAGATAATATCCCACCAATTATGTTCTTCCGGAGTCTAGTGGAAGGTGTCCCTGCTCACAGCAAAGGGTTGGAACAGGATGATCTTCAAGGTCCCTTCCAACCCAAACCATTGTGTAATTCTATGATTCTACCTGGGGCTCTTTGCAATGATTTACTAGACATGGAGATAAAACCTCCAGCACTTTGAACAAGGGCATTAAATGGGTTCCCCTCCACTCCTCATGGAATTAGCAGCCATGCCAGAGCTTGCTATTCATGAGAAGTGGCTGGGAATACCAGGCTGCAGTGCCATGATGAGGTGGGGAGCCACACAGCAGGCAAGCACAAAAAGTCTTTGTTAGCTTTTATAAAGAGATATCCAAGTCCCTTCTCACTGTTACAGCTGCAGTGGGTAAGGGGAGAGCTGCCTAACAAGGGCTTACCCCAGCCAAGTCACATTTGGCAGTGCACTTCATTTAAGTTGGCATCAGAAATCATAATAATCTCCAAAACAAACAAGAAAGTGGTTTCCTAACTTGAGTAGAATCTTTTGGTGGTACCTCTCTGCTCAGATGCTCTGCTTGGCTCATCTTCAGGGAATCTGGTTTTCTGAGCCTTCTGGAGTGCACATTTTGAAACTCTAGATTTTTTTTTCCTTCCTTAAGAAGACTCGAGCTTGTGCTCGAGTAAAGACAGGTTCTTGCAAATGCAGGCACCCCAGAATTGTCAGTCACCATCAAAAGTTGTGACAGGCCATTCACTCCCTTCTGTTCTTTATCCCTCTCTTGAAACAAACCAAATTAGAGCAAATATTTGATGATTTACTAGTGCCAATATCAGATGGTATGGGATTTTCTATTTTTGAGCACCATCTATAGACTACAGAACTGAGTAACAGAAATACTTAACTGCTAAAGACTCAAATCTCTAAACTCAGCCCTTTGACAGCTCACCTTAGGTTGCAGTTACAACCATCACAGGAGGAGAGTCAGGGTAGGAAGGAAGACTTTATTTTTAAATGGATATATGAAAATCTCTTTCCCCTTATTCAGTAAAAAAAGCATAAGAACTCAATATGCTTTTCACAAGCCTTTCCAGTCCAAATTTGTATTTCCAGTTTTCCTTATTACTAACACGGCCTGGATTTGCATTGGAACAAAGGTTAAATAATAACTGAGAAGAGAACAGGGTGTCGGATGCAGCTGAGAACTGGGAACCAACCATGATCAACAGCAAAGTGACCATATGGGTCATTTTCTTAAGTAATCCCCAAGAATTCTGCAGTTAGAACTGTGGCCCAGTACACTCCCTAAAAGACAGCTTATATGTTTTGTCAACTTCCTTCTCCCCCACAAGCCTGAGTGAGAAGAAATGCTGAGTTGAACGGCACTCTCTGGGTCTGTCTGCCACAACCTGATGAGACACTAATGATGTAGGTGTCTCATGCTTGGTTTTGCAACTGAGGCAGTAGGAAATTGATAAACTTCCTATTGCCCAAATCAATATAACTTGATCTCTATCACCCAGAGGAAAATTGTGTTGTTTTTTACTGAAATCTATGGGCCCTTCCCAGCTCCAATCCTTGGAGCAGGAGCAGGCTCACAGCATCAACTGTGATTCCCTGTGCTGGGAATGCTGGGGGCAGTGCTTTATAGGCACCTGCTCTGCTCCCATAGGGATCTGAACGTGTAGCAGCCCGATCTGGTGTCACATTTACTTCAAGGATACACCTGAGTATCCTCCCTCAAGTAGAGACAGAGATTGGATTCTTGTAAGTGTCCACAGTGTGAGGTTCATTTGGTACACAAGGCTTCCCATGCTGTTGCTTCCAAGACTCAGATCCCAGGACACCAATTATGCCATGCCAAAGTGCAGATAAGCAACCTACATGTTCAGGAAAAGAATAATTAAAGGCTATCAACTAGTAAAGACTTGCTAAGGTCTTGTGCAACTGTGTGATGCATGATGAAGCCTGTTGCATGGAAGCAAGACTGTGTTTTGATTGTTTTTAAATACAGAGCTCTTAAGGCAGTAAAAAGTGTTTCTCCAAGTGTCCTTATTTCATATTAACTTCACTACTTCAGTAGGTCATCTCTGAACAGACACTGTATAACCAGAGAGAGCAAATGCACTGACAGAAAGCTCCTGGGCTGGAAGCAGGACTGCAAATGTCAGCTGAAACAGCTGAGAGCTGTTGTGCTTCATACCAACTCCATGTGAAGCTGTGGAGAGAGAGCAGGGATGTTAACAGCAGCTTTGCTCATAGCAATAAGGGCTTTCTTAGCAACTAGAAGGGTTTTATTTGAAACTTTCAGCAACTGGGACAACAGACTCTGCTTCACACCAAGACATCCCTTTGGGACTGTGTTGGAAACAACAAACAGAACCATTACTTACCTTTCTTTACATTTTCAGAAGAACTTTGTCTCCTTTTCTTCCTGAAGTACTGCTAAGCAAGGAGTCCCTCAAAAGTAGGGACTGTCCATATATATCAGTAGATGTTTTTCCTTATGTCTGCTAACCTGAAAAGTTATTCGAAAAATAATGATGTTTTTAACTAGATCATTTCTTAGTTATTCACAGCTTTGGCAGCTACAGGTACCCATAGCCTTTGGAGAGTCTGAGGATTGGCAAACAGTGGCAGAAACAGTGGAATTTAAGTGGAAATGAGCATGTAACATTCTAACAGCCCACAGGGTAACTTCCAAGTGTAAACAACAGTTATGTGGCAGAGCCTTTCTCCCATCAAACCACCACAATATTTCTAAAATCCTGTTTTAAGCCCCCCTATGGCACAGAGAGATTGTAACAGGTAGTAACAGTAAGATATTTGAGTTAATCTTACATAAGGCAAGAAGAAGGTGACTAATTTAGCCAATGACAAGTAAAGAAAAAAGTTGTCTGTAAGGAGATATGAAACAACCAACCGAGAAATTTGCTGTCACTTCACCGAGGCTTTATTACATCTTCTACCCTCTGCCAAAAAGTCCTTTGAGCTGGCTGGTTTACCACCTAGCACACTTAAATGTCAAGCAGCAAGAGTTTAAATGACATTAATACACTAACACTGCCACTGGGAGGCATGTTAAAACCAGAAATCCCTCCAAAAGCAGGGCTCCAGAGCCTCACATCCCATATATCCCCTCCATTATACACATTCAAACCCAACTAAAGGCAATTAGAAAAGGGACACGTTTACAAACGAGCACAACTGAACTCATGAAATGTGTTCAAAAGTGTATGATCAACAGTGCAGCTGGAGCACATACCACACCCAGACATTTCAGAAGGGCACATTAATTAAATAACAAGGCTCATCCACAAAGGTTTTGCCCTGCTGTAAAGCAACTGTGAAGTTACAAGCCTTAAGAATAAACAAACTGGAAAGTTGCACAAAATGCTTGGGGAAAAAAATTCAAATGAATCTGCAGTTTAGTCCATTAAACTCAGAGGTATTTTTCAACTGTTATTCCAAACATCATGGCATTTCACACATACAACCTTCTCTCCTATGTCAGCAGTGGTTGGTTTAATTCTTTCTTCAGTTGTATTTCCAGGCATGAATGGTGAGTACGTGTCATATAAACTGCTACAGGCACAAATCTATCTTATCTTCATCCAAAAATTAAAAAATCCCCTCTAGTCCTGCATAGAGAGCTAAATATATAATGAGTATTCTAAGGGACTCTCCAATTTTCTCCTCTCTGATTTTCCAAGACATCTGATACGTTCTCAGTCTCTTCTTAAAGAGACAGTACCTTGAAATACCTGGTGACTCCCTATTAAACTACTGAAATGATTCACTTCTCTGTAATTCATCCAAGATGTAACAAGCAGATGGAGCAGCTGAATGCTTTAACTCCCAGCAGCATCTTTTGCCAGGGCTTTTCTTCCTGTTTGGATAGTAACTTTGCCCATAAATAAGGGCTAAGTGAAGTTAGATAAATCCAGGTCCTTCTGGTCTTTCCCATGTGTTGCAGTTCCTTCAACCTTTCACGATTTTGCTGGAGGGGGACATTCATTTTCTCTAAAATCAAACTCCCTGAAACTTCAAAATCTTCCTTAAAGCCTTGAGACTCAACGTCCTCTGACAATGCAGAGAACAGAAAAGATCAGACCACTGCAAAACACTTCAAAGGGTAGAAGTTTCTGAAAGCTCCATACAGAATCTTAAGTCTTACCTTTAATTTCTTTCGGGGAGTATTTGAAATATTTTCCACCAGGCCATTTGTAGGTGCCCTTATTCAAAGCAAATACACTTTAACCCACCAACAGACTTATTAGTTTAGAGCAGGGTGATTCTTAATTCAAGTGAATGCAGCAAGTCTAGAATATTCCTCCCCAGTAAAACGGATTTTATTCAAGCACTGTTACTAAAATGAAGAGCTGGTGTGGTGAACTAATATCCCCTCATTGAAATTCTGAGCCAGAATCTCACATGGTAAAAAGATAATCAGCTTACATGTAGACCCCTCTCAATTTAGAGATATTTGATAGCCCATTCAAGCCAGATGACTAATCCAGGTACCAGTTTTCTATGCCCAAGGCAATACACTCCAATAATTTTCTGCTTAGCAACTTTCATGCTGTAGACAAATGTAAAACTTACCTGTTCAAGAAAATTAATCTAAGTTTTCCTTAAAGAAAAATTAAATTCTGTTTTCAGGGGAACACTTCCCAGTTGCCAGCACCTAGAGAGTGAGAGGCTGAGGGCAGAAGGAAAATTCCACAAAAGGCAACACATTGCATTGACCCAGGCAACATTTCAGCTCTGCCAAAGTCTTTTGAAAGCTCCTCTATTAATGCATTGGGTCTGATGGCCAAGGTCTATATTAGCTTTCTGTCTGCATGAGTTCCAGCCCCAGTTAGTGTTAATTAGGAGTTCTGCACTGTGCTAAACATACTTTAGCTAATTCAGGCAAGACCACCAACCTGCTTTCAGTGCAGCCACACCTGATCCTGGCTACACTTGGCCATGAACACAACCCTGTTCCCACAAACAAAAACAACATACCCCTCTCCCCCCCCAAAAAAAACCTAACACCAAAACCAAAGTGAAGGATTGGCAGTGGAGCATTTTTCATACTCGGTATATTTTCCACATATTTGTCAAGAAATGCAAGTAATCTGTTTCAAGAGAGCATTTTCCAGCTAAAATGGCAAGCTTGGAAAATTCTTTGCAGTTGTACCTTTTGTTTTTTAAAATGGGAGGTTAGTGTCTCAACACTTTGACTTATTTTGATTGTTCAGTTAAAAAAAAACCCAGTAAAGTCTGTTTGGATTTGATTCTTTCTTTTAGAGCCCTCAATATACTGAAAAGAGACATTCACAAAGGTTATACTTCTCTTCAGAGTAGCTGAGCAAGCTGCAGGAGAAAGTCTTCCTGACTAATCACATCTTGTCATTAGAAAACCAGCAGCAGTGGCTGCTCAACAGAGGCAATCAATAGAAATTAAAGAGGGGATTGGAGTTCCCAACAGGGAGCCTGTTGTTGTCCCACAACCATTCCCACCCTGGCTCCATGACACTCTTGACCCAGCTGAGGCAACAGAAAAAGAGAAGTTCAGATCAAAGTTTTCCAATCTTATTACAATGTCTCATCCATCTGGAGGTCTGACCTGGGCTTGGGGGATGCTACGTGGTGGAACTGGGCCTTTGCTACTGAAGAAGCTGCAGCTTCTCCCTCCTGCAAAGGAAAATTGCCACTTGTGGGCCCACCATAACCTGCAAACCCAAAAAGCAAATACCCCCACCCCAAACAGTCATCCTTTCAGTTCACAAAACTTTTTGGGGCACTTAGTTTCTATCACTGCTGACTGACTCTACAGCTTATCAGAGAAATGGGATTCTTCCCTATTAGGAAGGTTTGGTAGGTCTGGACAAGGAATATCTTCTCTTGATGGTACAGATCCAGAAAGTGCTGACATGAATCAAAATGACTGCTTGTCACTCCCTGCCCCTCTCCAGCTTCCTAAAAATAGTCATCATAAGATGTCCATCAAGACATGCAGCCTCCTGTCACTTTGCCCTAAGAAAGCTAAAGAACTCGCCAAGGGGAGGAACCTTTTCCTTCTGACACCTAATCCAGGGAATGCCGTCAGCACCACCGGATAAATAAGGAGAAGAAAGCCCAGGAAAGCAGGACCACTCTCAAGACCTCTCAGCTAATCCCTCCTGCCTGTCTGCTGCTCTGCTTTTCCAACTCAACAATGGTGGGTGCACTGGAAAGCGAATGGTTAGCAGTGAGTGTATTTTAGAGGAGTAAATTGGGCTTCTTGCTCAAGTTAATTCTGGGGAGGGGCAGGGGAGGACAGTCCAGAAAACAGTTTAGGTTTGCTTGGTCTTCCTCCTGAAACCTAAAGGACTATGCAGGGTTTTCCAGTTAGCCTCAAGTTCTACACCAGGCAATGGTAGATGTGCAGCTCCCACAGCTTCCGACAGAACAGTTACAGTTTGCTAAGGTTTTTTTTTTAAATCAGATGCAACCTGCTAAAGTGGCACAGGAAAGAGTAGTACTTGATATGTGAAATGTCATTGTTTAGTAGCCTATGAAACAATGTACTGTCAAAACCTAATTTGAAACACAGACTTTACGGGATTGGTTTAATTTCTACGTTAATGTAAAAAAGCTGCTTGTTAAGCAATATTACTTCAGATTGTGTAACTAAGGCAGATCTGTGCTAAAAGAGTAAATTACCTGATGGTACATTAATGACTATAGTTAAGAGACTTTAGAATTTGTTGCCTCTGGCCACAACTCTGGCTTTCCCTGAGATGCAGATTTTAATGGAATCTTTAACAATAAACCTGCTGATGCATTTTTACAAGGGAAGATGCTAATTAAGATTGCTATGGTCTAATTACATCAGGCAAGACAGAAGCGAGAACGCTCAGGTACTTTGTGCTATTTGCTTTCTCTGAGTGCATTTTCAGCAGTACTAGTTCTCTTTTTTCTCTCTCTTTTTCTTCCCAACTGCAGTCCTTCTCTGCTGATGAAATTAATGGTAAGTGAAATCAAAGTTAAACTTTACCAGGGCAGGAGGGGGAATATAATGACTACCAAATGCTAAATATTCACTAGCCTTAACAGCTCTTTTGCTATCTGCATTACTTCTGCACATCTGACAGACCACATTTTTGCTGTTTTGGAGGATGACTCATGGATTGAGCTGGATGCTTTAGAAAACAAACAGGTTCTCCCCCAGCCCCCCCTTCCTAAGCTATTTTTTGTGATTGATTTCCTTCCAACAGATCGAGTTCTCCAAGGAGCAACAGGATGGTAAGTTCCAAGAGAGTTGGTGTGTTTTACATGTACATGGGTTCAGAGAGGAGCTACAGGCTCAGAAATTAACCTTTATGAAACTATGAGCTTCAGCTGGTACAAATCACCACCCCCTTGACTTCAGAGCAGCAGTCCTGACTTGTGCTGAACAAGAATCTCATGTAGATTTCCTTGTCATTTATCTGGATGCTTCCATGCTGCCCGAGCTGAGAAGTTTATCCCAGGGTACCAAAAGGAAATACACTGGCTCTACCTACTGAGTGCTTTTCAGTTGTGCTCCTGCTCTGGCTCTTCACAAGGACGCTGAAAACAAGTCTTGCCTTTGAAAGTCACAGGGGAAATAGGCAGATGAAGGACAACAGGGGGGAGTGGGCTTAACTGAGCCACAGTGACTGTGCACAAATAGAAGATGCAAGATGTCACTTTGGCCAGGAGGTGTTGTGGAAGGAGAGTAACAAAGACTGGTTTACTGTAAATGCATTCACGAAGCATGGAAATAGTCAGCAAATAAGTGACTGGTGTAAACTTCCTTATAAACACAGTAGTCCAGATATGCTGCAATTCTTGAGCACCTTGTTGTGTTCTCTAACTCACAAACAACAAGCAACTTCCAAATGTTTTCCTTCAATCTTCTAGAAAGAGCCAATTAAAAACTCTGACATGAACAAAAATCCCCACTGAAGTTCTGGAAATCTCAGTTGAAGTGTTTCAAATACGCTAAGAGATGCATTTGAGCTACATTAAATAATGTCTAAAAATGTCAAAAATTCAGTAGCACATATAGTACACTGGAAAAAAAGTATTTAGAAAGGAAGATACAAGGATTCTCTAGAAATTTAGTGAGAGTGGAGTAGCTAGAAATAGGTCTTGAGAGAACTCTAAACTTCCTGAACATGAACCTGCTCTAGGTTACACCATCAAAGCAATAAGGAAAGGTATAGTGCAGCAAGTGAGACTGGAAACATTTCTCTTCCTGCAGTCCAAACACTCCTGGTCAAAAGAACAGCAACAGAAATCATTTGGCCTCTTCTGCACTTTTTAATTCTGAAACTTTTAAACTTTTACAAAAGGACAATCAGGTTTTATTGAAAAATGCCATCAATTCAAAGCTGCTGGCATGTGTAACAAAGCAAAATACTTCTTTCAGCTTCCCCACGTATTTCAGATCATCCAGCTGCTGTAACGTTGCAATGACTGAACACAGCAGCAGAGCAATTAGAAGCTGCTTGAGAGGGAGAATTTCCCAGGAACACAGGCGGCCCACCCTCAGCAACCATTTGCATCCACACAGGCTGATGCACCAGCAGCTGGGTAGTGCCCACCTCAGGGAAGGACTTTAAACATGCTTATTCCAGCACAGATATAAATCAGGACTAGCTATTAAAAAAAAAAAATAAAGAAGACAAGTGCCACAGCAAAGATCTATTGCAGTGAAATGCATGTCTGAGAGACAAAAACAAGTCAGGCCTTTTCTCCAAGCTGAGGAGCTGTGTTCAGAACCCAGCAAACATAAAACTTCATGGGGCTTACAAAACAGAGCAACTCTCCTGATGGTTCTGCTAATGGCTACAGCCAGTATATTATAAGAGGAAGCTCTACACAGGCCCAAAGGCTTGGATTTCATACTCTGCAATAACAGCTGTAAGGAGAGAGGGTTGGCAGCAAAGGGTTATAGGTCTCCCACATCAGACAGTAAGGGGATTAGTTTCAGATGTATTAGATTACAGCCTACCAGGCTGACACTGTGTATCAG
This sequence comes from Calyptomena viridis, assembly GCA_013390005.1. NCBI lineage: Eukaryota > Metazoa > Chordata > Aves > Passeriformes > Eurylaimidae > Calyptomena > Calyptomena viridis. The sequence continues at coordinate 33,543 of WEIV01017438.1, forward strand.
CACTTTTACTGAGGGCCAGCAACTCCTCCACCGAGGCAGCACATGGAAGACTAAAGCAAAAACAAATACCTCCACATCACATGTCCCAGGCAGAAGATGAATGAAGGCATGATCTGAAATGTGGTTTATTACTCTTAAATCTGCCTCAAGACACAAAGAATATTCCACAAGCTGTGAAACACAAAGCCTGTCGAGCTGCTGGATGTGCATCACTGCCAAGGGAAAGACATTTTACGTGGTTTACTTGGAGCTAAACCACGGCATCGCCAGACACTGCAGTGTAGAAGAGACCAACAGCACAGCCCAAGACGCTCTTGACATATGAGGTTCCAAGATGGCTTTTTAGCTAGACAGTTTACCTCCATCCCTTCTTTTTTTATGCCATAGTTCTTAATTTATTGCAGAAAATACTCAAAAAAAACCCCGAAAAATACAGCAAGATGATTGACACGGAACTTCGCAACAGAAGATGAAGGCCTGCAATGCAAGGGAGGCTGATTTTTGTAGGAGAAATGCCTGTATCCCAAGGCCTTGGCCAAAAGCAAGGGCAAATAGGTGAACATTGATCACTTGGCAGCACTGAAAGAACAAAGAGTACACATTGGAAATGCACAGGAACAAGGCACCACACAAGTTCTACCACCGGAAAAGGTGGATATTCATCCATCGGGAAGACGCAGGGACAGACCACAAAAAGCTGAGATGAGGGGGAATAAACATGGTTAGAAATCTCAACCTTTAAGGAAAAACAACAGTATGAGCATTTGAAATCCAACTTCAGGTTTTGCCATTAGCCCTGTGTAGCTGAGAGGCTGGAATTGCAGGTGGGACCCTCAGAAGCAGGCAGAGGTTTTGCACTGCTAGGCACTTTGACAGGAGAGCCACAGTCCTCTGGGGAGATAAGGTGGAGTGGACAACAACATTTTTACCTTCTGCTGCTACATCATGCCAAGAAACCTGTTCTTGAATGACAACATTCATGGAGAGCTTACATTTCCTTGTCCTTGAAATAATTATAGGGTCAAACACAAAGCTATTGATAGCTAGTAGAGCCAGGAAAGCTATGAAAGGTAGATATAAAAGTTTAAAAATAGTGAAACCAAAATGTCACAGGGGAGGAGTTTTTCTTGTGACGGTGGGCCAAAGATTCCCCTGGATATCTCCCCCTGGAGCTGGTGGAACAGTGCCAGGAGACAAAAGTCTCACATCTTTGCCAGTAGGGAGCTGCCTGGCTCAATTTAACCATTACTCTTGCCTTGCAGACTTCAAGGAGGCCTTCCTCCTCTTTGACAGGACTGGTGATGCCAAGATCACCCTGAGCCAGGTTGGCGATATCATCAGGGCACTGGGGCAGAACCCAACAAATGCTGAGGTCAACAAGATCCTGGGAAACCCCAGCAAAGAGGGTAAGTGCCCTACAGTCTCTCGTGGGCCCTTGTTGAGCGTGGGGAACTGCAATTAGGCAACAGCAGGAGGGAGGGGAGCTTTTGCTCTACAGGGAGCCAGGGGGACTTTGCAACAACAATACATGGAATTTCTCCAGTTCCTTAGGAAGAAGATGATGCTGGTGGGGAATACAGGAGGGAAACCTTCTCTTTAGTACATGGAGAGTTCTCCATAGGGGCCATTTCACTGTCAACTTGGTGTAGGCATAGCACACACTTATGGTTGCCCGCGGTCCATTTGTGTGAGACAATTTCCAACTGCTGAGAATCAGCTCTGCAGGTCCTTCCAGTGCAGGTTCTTCTGCATAAGCCTTGATATGCCCCGGGACTGGAAACCCAACCATACATTTCTGTTGGCTGGAGAATTCTTCTGAAAGCTCCTACAAACCTGGACATTTCGAGGTATATGTTGCCCATTTATTATAGCAGCCCTTTTCTATTTCCCTTTCTCCCCTTTTAAAGATAAAAAGAAATTATGAATACTGTAGTCACAAGGACCTAGAAGCAGGTGATCCCCGATTTCCATCATGCAGAACCATATTAAGATGGGCTAAATTATATTCAATCCCTCGGGCCTGGTAAACACAGCTCTGAGGAACAATTCAAAAAGCATTCCTTTTATTTGGCAGCCTTGCTCAACAATCAACCAACCAAACCCAACAACACTTGGGGAAGTCCTCACTGAGGACTACAACTTCTGGCTCATGAGAGCAAAGGGATTAGGTGCACTAAGCTTGGGAGTCCTTAAACCTCCATAGTAAATATGTCAATAGGAAATTTGGACATCCCCTCACTGTACTTTCCTATTTTTAATTAGTTTATTCTTTTGCTAATGGGGTCTGCCACCACATCAAAGAGACCCTGAAGAGGTCAGTAACATGTCAGCAACCTCAGCGCCTTGTCTAAGTCACCACATCCCACACTGGTTACCCAGTGTCCCAGTATCCCACTGCTGAGGCTCAAGTTTTCTGTTTGACTGTGTTCTGCAGTCCCCTCACTCCCCAAACCCTTTCAAAGATCAACTCACATAGCAAATTTCATTTCTGAAAGAAAAATATAACCTGCACACAAGCATATCAAGTTATGTAAGAGGAGGGCTGGAGCAAGGATGTGAAAAATCAGATGTGTGTGAAAAACAATTCCCAAGATAAGAGCGAGTCCAAATTGAAGAACTGTCAGATTCCTGAGGCAAGAATTAGAGTAAAGTCTACAAAGAGGCTCTCCCACATTTCAGGGGAAATGTCCCTGAAGAACACACGTGCAAGGGTCTAGCATGTAGCAACTGGTGCTTTCTTTCCAGAGATGAATGCCAAGAAGATTACTTTTGAAGAGTTCCTGCCCATGTTGCAGGCAGCTGCCAACAACAAGGAGCAGGGCACCTTTGAAGACTTCGTTGAAGGTCTGCGTGTCTTTGACAAGGAAGGCAATGGCACAGTCATGGGGGCTGAGCTCCGTCATGTGCTGGCTACTCTGGGTAAGGATTATCATCTCTTCAAGCACCCCAAAAATTGCTGCTGTTTGAAGGCATGAGAGAGGGAGGACAGTCTAACCAGTGTGGAGAGGTAAGAGGCTACCAAGCCAGACAAGACTCCAGGTTTCCTAACTGAGAATTCATGAAGAAAGCAAACAAAGCTTTGGGTTTTCTGCTAAAGACCAGAGCAAAAGGCTTGGTTTATGACTTCTAAATTCAGATGAGATATTGAGTGCCTGATATTTGATGAATAGAGAGAAGAGTCTGTACATCTCAGTGGCACAACACACATGGACAAAGGTAGCAGATGTGCTGCATAATTTCTTGACTCTGTAGGAATAACTAGAATTCCTGTGTCTATATGCACAGAAGAACTTCTGTGCAGAACTTCTGAAGAAAGCTAAATTAATTAAGCTCACGTCATAGAGAGGTCTTTTTGTAACTACCTCAGAAAACAAGGAAAGCCTTTGGAAAAGCTGTATGGTTCAGCCTCAGTTATGTGTGGAAGAATTAACCAAGCTCTCTTCACTCTTAGGTGAGAAGATGACAGAAGAGGAAGTAGATGAACTCATGAAAGGTCAGGAAGACTCAAATGGCTGCATCAACTATGAGGGTAGGTGCATCTTCCCCTCCTAAATGTCTCCTCTTTCTCACAGTTTCATTGCAGCTTCTCAGGCAAATCAGGCAAAGCTCCAGCTGATTTGGGGCAAAAGGCTGATGTGAAAATGACTGTGGCAAGAAGCTTGTCCTGCAAGCTCCTTGACTCAGCCACAGCAGAGAAGGCCGTTTTGGCCAACACCAGGCCTCCACACTGACTTTCTGTAGAGGAATTGCAGTGATTGGAACCAATCCTATAGGTTGTGACACTTAAGTAAGAAGAGAGCTTGATTTGTACAACATTAAACACTCAGAGCTTTTTATCACTCTGTTGGGTCAAATCTGATCAGGAAGATGTGCCATTAATGCCATCAGCTCATAACCTGCTGTTATTTATAAAGGTATTTCCCAAGGTAACATTTGCTGCACATTCTAATCAGCATATCTGCATTTTCCCACAGCATTTGTAAAGCACATCCTGTCTGTCTAAGTGGAATTCTCCAGATACCGAATGGTATGTTCTTGTTTGCACATTTAACCTTGTCTGCTTGCTGTGATTAAAGGCTTCTATACACCCATGGCCAACACCAATGTGACACTGTTTCCCCAATGATATGAATAGAATAAAATATGACTATTGTCCAAGAGCAAAGAAAACAGAAGTACAGATCCCTACCTCTTGTTCACAGCCCTGTAACTCATTGGAAACTGTGTTTAGTGGATTTTTCAAACATACACTGTGAAAAGAAATGCTCAGGCATAAATACTATCCTGGATATCTGTTGCCATACAAAAGTAGAGTTTAATCTATGGAAACTGACAGCCTGAGACATTTATCCTACGAACACAATTGAGACTTTTTTTTTAAAAAAGGAAACCAAACCAACACCTAGTAATTCATACATTTCTGTTAATACATGTCCTGAATACTTGTGTGAAACACTGAGAACAGCTCTGCAAACAAAATAATCATGTGGAAAAAGGTATTGTACCAGTCATATCAATAGCCAAAACAGGGCTTCAAAACTAAAAAATAAAAAAAAAAAGAAAGGAAAAAACCCTACAACCTTTATATGCTGCTATTTTGTAAAAAAACCCCAAACAACAACAACAAAAACCTAAAACAAACCAAAAAACCACCCAACCAACCAAACAGCATCTGTCTTTAAAATGCAAACAAACTATTGTGGGTCTGTGGGCTTATCTGAACTGTCAGATATTCTTTCCCAGGAAACACACATTCCCAACTCCTATATGAAACAAACACCCCAAACAGAAATCAAGGGCTCAGTTTGTCTTTTTGCAAGTGTTTCTTTGGCCAACACTGACTTCAAATCCAACTCTCCCATTCCTTCTCAGAACAAGAATTCAGAAAGACCAGAGGCATTTGAGATTTGCCTGAAATTTTTGCTCAGTCTGTCACCATCAACCTGGAAATTGCATAGAACTGGATGATGTGACTCCAACCCCAGCACTTTTTACCAGCACATCCATGGGTATCACCTCTGGGTCACTACACTTTCATTTAAGAAATCTGAGCTTTCACCAAAGCAAACTAGACGGAATAAACTACCACTATCCAGGATCCATCTCAAGCATCTCTTTCCACGTTACTTGCATTGAAACAATGTAATTTCCTGGAAAAATAAAGCATCAATAAATCCCTGTGGTCACCTTGTGGCTATAAAGTCTTCTTCTTTTTCCTCTAAAGCTGTTCAAACCCACTCAAAGCAGCACTCAGCATTTAATTTATTTTCTTTGTATACCTGCATATCACAAAATAAAGTTTTATTTAAAAATATAAATAGAGCCATCAGGAGGTCACTTCACTGAATCTGAATGAAAAGTGGTTTTTTAGGGAACTAGGAGGAGGAGCAATTAGGGAACTACCACTTACATCAGCACTGAAAACATTTTTGGGAGGAGAACTTGTAGCTGGTGACAGAACAGCTCCTAAGGGGGCTCCTGCTGGCACACCAACAAAACCAGGCAGGATGGCCACCCTTCCCAGCAAAATCTCCTCTGTACTGCTGCAACAGCAGGTCCATGGCACTACAGGAAAGGATCCTACCTGCTATCTGTATTTATAGCTCACAAAAAGCCATCAGAAGTACCAGCCACCCTTGAAAGGCTCTGTGCCTGGGAATACCAGGGCTCCGGTAAGAATAGGACAACTACCCCTTCTGCAGTGGCAGTGGGAATAGCCATAACTCAGGGAAGTATTGTTAGATCCTTGACCTTAAATGTGGCTCCTTTTTCTTCCTTAAGTGTCCATGGAACTGCCCTAATCCCTGCCTTGGTATCAGCTCATTCTATTAAAATCCTGTCCTGCCTTATTGAGTTGTTATGCATGAAATGACCATAAATCAAGAGCCAACAGGTGCAGTGGGGGCAGCTGGCACCAGAATAAACCACAGCTGCTCCTACAGCAGCTGCTTCCCAGAAAATCTCTCACTGAAACCCTTGCCAAGGCCAAATGAACAAGAATTATACCCTGCACAGGGGATGGCAGCAGGTAGTTTGCAAAGAGTTGTGGTTGCTACACTCACAGTGGAAAAAGCCCTGGAAAGAAAGAAGAAAAAGAGGAAGTTTTTGTTTAACTTCATTCTAAAAAGGCAACAAAAACAGAGTGTGGGATACACAAGCAGATTCAGCCTGGAGGGCATTTCTCCAGGCACTGCTACACACCCTTCTGTTACTCAACATACAGGCAGAAGGATGCTCTTTCCAAGAAACTGTGGTTCTCAGTTGCTAGGAAATCAAACAAACCAACCTCAAAACATTTTACCATATATGCTGTCAGCCTCCTCCTCACACTGCCCTGTCAATCCTGCAGTGACATGTGGTCACACCACCAGCCTGGTCCAAGGTTGGACACAGCCTGAAATGAAAGGCTAAATTTTCCATCACATTTTCCTTTCTGAAACTGCAAGTTTTACTAGTTTCTAAAATATTTGGAAAACAAGCCTGGACAACTAAAAAAAGTGGGATGACTTCTCATTACTGCAGAAACAGACAGATTTTTCAGCCATCCCTTTTTAAAAACTCACATTGATATTTTTGTTTAAAACGAAATGCCAGATCATGAGACATAACCAAGCTGGCAATACTTCTCTGAATTCTAGTTGCAAGGAATCAAGGTAATATTGGTTACACTGGTTTCACTCCTCAAAATGAAAGTACCAATAATTTTTACAGACAAAACAGATGGACAGAGAGAGAATACTCCTTTCCTATTAAACTGAGACCAAGCCTCAAAGTATTTCATAGAGTCGCACATGGAATGGATTTTTATGCTATCCAAAGGTTTTAGTGATTTTAAAAAATTCCTACGATAAACTGAGACCAATATCTGAAAAATTGTTCATGTTCTTATAAGACAAAAACATTTTTGGGTGATCTTAAATAATTCAGTCATTTATAAAGAATTACAAACTCTTTATATACTACTAGCCTCTTTCAACTAGAGAGAGTTTCAATATAAACCTACTTATTTATTTATTTTGAAAGCTTAGAAACAAGATGTTTTGAAAATTTAATGACGAGGTTATTTTAAGAAACACACCGAACATGCTTAAAGTCAGCTTTAGTTTCATTAAAAATCCCACCCAAATGATACCAAACACAAAAGTGCAGTTTGGAAATGCCTAAACAGCAGGAGAGCAGGGAAACCTCCTACTTTGCCTCAAAACCATTTAAAAGTTCAACTTTTTTCAACCTACTGCCTCTATACTAGTAACACAAGCATCACTCAGAGCCCTGATCCTAGGGAATGCTCCTCACAAAAGGTTGCTTTCTCTTATATTTTGTGTTCAGCTAAGGAAAGGAATACTCCACACGACCAGGACTGAACTCCAAGAGCAATTGCAGAGCCCAGCAGCCAGGGAAGGAAAGCCACCCTGCATCTGTTCAGGCTCTGAATAGAAAAAGCAATTCTCAGTTCCTGCCATCTGACACCTCTTGCCATCGTTACATTTGCTTTGTATTTTAAATAGAGTGTGGTTAATGAACATACTTTCCACTGCTCAACACAACTGAGGGACCTTGGACCAGGCCTAAATCCCCAGAGAAAGGTCGAGCTGCAAAACACTGGTTCTGGGTAGGCAGATCTAGAAACAACCAGCATGTGGAGCAGGCAGCCTGTAAACCCAAGGGGGGAGAGTCAGAAGGGTTGAGGAGAGGTGGTCACTGAGTGCAAGGGTGTCTATAATTCTGGTAATTCTGGTCCTGGAAGTGGCTGTATTCATTGAGTTGGCTGCTACCACACAGAGGAACAAAGACATCTCCACAGGGATAGTCAAGAAGCCCCTCCAAGAGGGGGATTCATGTGTGCTGAGCAGAATGGATGTCAGACATCAGGCAACTGCAAGAGGAGCAATATCCCTCTGTCTGGGTCCTTGGCCAGGAAGAGGCTGTTTTCCACTACTCACAGTGCTTTTAACTTTGAAGATATCCTAGACTCAAAAGGGCCTTCACAGACAGCCACATTATTAACAGAAACACCTCTGACATGCAAGAGCTAAATGTCAGAAACATGGACACTACTCTTAAGAGGAAGAGCTGTTTCTGCACTCGATCAAAATTGTCCCTATTTCGGACTATATTTTAATTTATTTTAGAAGAAAGGTCTCCAGTCAGTGAGTGGTGCAGTTCTGTTGAGAAATAGACATCAGATAGACAAGGAAAGGGCATTTACCAAGGCTCCATCTGTTTGGAGACATCTCATCTCCAAACAGAGAAGAGAAGGCTCCAGAGACACCTTAAAGCAGCTTTCCAGTACTTAAAGGGGGCTTACAGGAACACTGGAGAGGGAGTTTCCACAAGAGCATGTAGTGGTAGGACAAGAGCAAACGGTTTCAAACAGAGAGAGCAGGTTTACATTGGATGTTAGGAAGACACTATTGTGAGGGTGGTGAGGCACTGGAACAGGTTGGTCAAGAGAATTTGTGGAAAGTCCTTGCACTCAGAAATGAATGAGGGAGATTGACAAAAAGCAATAAAAACACATCTGTGTATTACCTTAGCAACATGAAAAGTATTTCAAGAGGTGTTATTCACACTGCTTAAAAGAAGCAGCAGTGATAATTATTATTTGCCATTATACTTTTAAACAGAAAAATTAATTTTTACTGTGTCCCCATGGTTTACATACATCATTTATTTCCTTAAGGTGTACTGTCTTCTGGATGAAATGTATTTAAGCATGGAGGAATGTCACAGGATGAACTGCAGCCAGTGGCATGGCTCTGAAAAAAATTCAGCTCCTGCCTAACCTCACAAATATCTGCTGAAGCTCTGCTGTAAAGATCAAGAGATCACAACTAAACCCCAGGCACCACACGCAATAAGAAGAGTAAATGTCTCTCTCACACAATTGTGTTACGACCCACAAGTAATTTTTGGTTTCACCCTTGTGGTGAACTAAAGTAAATCAATACTAGATATTCAGTGTTTACAGGTATAAACACCATATAAGGTGTGTTTTAGAACAATTTGCCAAATTGAGCAGCTTTCTCCCAAATACCAAACAAATATCAAACACGAAGTCTAAAGCTGTAAGCACCAATACTGCTTGAACAGAGACAATTTAAAACACTATTGGAAGTGCCTAATGCCACCACACAGGATACCATTCATCTTGATTAGGGTATAATAAAAAGTACAGAAGTCTAATTTCATCCTAATGCAACCATAGTACTGATTACACATCCAGGGAGTAGCCCTTTCCTGGAAGGAAATGCCCCTTCCTTGAAGGTAATCCCTTATTTGCAAAGGCAACACTTTCAATCTTCGGTGACACCTTAACCTTATTCATGTCTGCCCAGCAAGTGCCTTTTATATTCAAAACTGCTGATCCATGCTGCTTGAAAACCAAGTGCATTTTTAATGGTCTGCAGCTGATTTATGCAGGACAACAGCTTTGATCAAGAGACAAACTGCTGAAATTTTGAATTCTTCATAGCCCTCTTTGAGAGCTCTCACTCTGTGCCACACACTAAAGCAAACGCAGACTAGTGAACCCCTGAGTCCTGAAGTTTCCTTCCTTGGAATCAGACTCCCTGCAGAGGAAACCAGGACTTCAGTGTGTAACTTCCATCTTCACTAGGAGCACTCCCTGAAACTGCTGCTCTCGAGCTGTGGTGTGTGTGGTGTGGTGTGTGAGCTTGAAATAATTCACTGAGAACTTGTACAGTCCTGCTCCAAATCAGCACTGCCAACAGCTACCTAACTCACTGAGACAGGCATGCCTGCACAGGCTTCAGGCCAGCATCCTACACTGGCAAACCTTTTTAAATATGTTCGTTGGAGAGCCAAAGACCTGGCAAAACCAAAATCTGTCCCAGGGTAAGATACCACCTGCCACCATCACCTTCAGATCTTGTAAAGTCATGTTCTCAGCTCATGAGACTCCCACACTTGAGTCCTATGTGCCTCTCCATGCTGATTCCCAGCTACTGCTGGACCTCACACGCAGGCCTTGGAGGGGTGTGAGATCTCTCTCCTGCTGCAAGGATGGCTCTCCTGCCAGCCTATATGTTACATATGGTCAGAGAGTGCGAGCACACAGGAACAGGAGCTGTTTGCCAGGAGCTCGTGCCCCGAGGAGCCCCCCTTGAACACACACATCAGCTGCAGCCCATCTCTCTCTGTCACGTCTCACACCCACAGGACTGACACTGTGTGACCCCACACAAAGGCACACTAAGGAGCGTTCTCAATTAAGTAAGCTGAGAGCTCTGCATCTTATTCCAGCTTGCCCTGCACTATAATGCCAACGTTACAAAGTTGGACGCAGAACATGCAGGTCCCCTGATGGGCACACATGCTAAATTGGCACTGTGTTCTTCTTCAAAAGGGACAGCACATCAGCTTTGAATAACCCACTCAGAAGCCAAACCTGTAGGCTATTCTTGTCAGACATGAACAGTTGCACTCACTCTTTGCAATACTCACTGGAAGTCTAAAAAGGAAATAAAGTGCTTTGTGAGAGGGGCCAGTGCTGTTTCTTGCTGTGTTTTCAAAACCACAGATCCTGCAGCTTGGCTTTGCAGCTGTATCACCATCACATGTGGCAAAATACATGTAACCAGGGCTTTTTGAAGAGGAGCCTCTATCACCCAGACACAGAGATAACCATCTGGCAGGAATCGCCCCCGGGGCTGGGATGTGGTGGCACCAGCTGTCAGGAGAACTCTTCAGATGACTGATCAGTCAAGAACACACCTATCAGCAGGTTTTCCACCTCAGGTTTGTACCCTGGGTAGCAAACATTTTTCAAAAGCAAGCACATGACAATAAAGCTGTAAGGAAAATTAGGACAGTTGCATCCAAGGGCTGCATTAACCAGTAATTTTTCACATTAAGTTGTCTGCTATCAAAATTAAATCCAATACTCCCACCCCTGGAGGAGAACTCCCTTCCAGAGCAACATGTGCTGCCGCAGACGTAATAGGATTAAGGATGTTCCAGCTCAGGAATACACATGGAAATCTGTAGGTAAAATACTTGACAGAAAAAATGCATGCAATGAGATTTTTTTTCTCAATTCCTTTAAAAATTCTTTTACTTTGCAGCAGCATGAAAGACAGCAAAGATTTCCTCTTGCAAAAAAAAACCCAAAAGACAATTCTTTTATATAACTATTCTTTCATATAACTATACTGACCTGAATATTCTTGTAGAGTCTTCATGTCTGGAGGGCAGGTATTCCTCAGATGAACACTAAGTTTGACAAAAAAACAACCCAAATTTCATTTCAACCTCTCTTAACCATGGAGCTTCACTTGAACACTTTTTCTCCAGATAACCTACAATTCCTTTATTTGCTAAATTTGTGTATCTAGCAAGGCCATGTGCATTTTTTTTTCAGTAAGATAATGCTTTAAATTACATTCACTGTAGTAAACATCTTAGACGTTGCTCCCAGCAAAGCAGGCACTGAAGAGAATATAAGTTATTTCCAGCTGTAGCAACGCTAGTGCTGGATATGAGGGGGGTTTACCAGCGAGTGACAGAGATCTGAGCACTCTGGAGTCTCAAAGGAAAAAACCTGCTGCTAACCACACAATATGACAGCAGGAGTACTACTAATTTGGGAGAATTGGCACCCAATAACATAGGGCAAACTATATCCCTCTCCTGAGCCATGCGTACCAGAGGTCAGGCAAGAGGGACTGGGCAGGTACTGGTATGGGAGTGACCAGAACAAAGAGAAACCATCACCATGAAAACAAGAACTGGAGACTCAGTCTGTGACCATCCACGGGAGGAATAGAGGTACATGGGTCAGACTGCATGAGGAAGAGGTATAACGCTGTCACTTAACCCTGGCTATGCTGCATCTCATTAAAGTTCCACCAGGCTCTTGCAGGAAAAGCACAATCCCAAACTAGAAACAGCACCTATAAAGAGGCCAACAATGCATTTGCACTCGCTGCCCTGTTGCAGTATCTACTTGTAGTCTGTTTTCTGCAAGAGCATTTAAAAAAATAATCTCAAAAAAAAACCCAAACAAAAACTTTCATCATTCCCAATGCCCAATTCTTTATAACCTCACTTCTTCCTCCTAAAACCTGGTATGCAAAATGTCAGTCTGTTTGTCACTGTCTGCTTGAAGCACTTCCTGATCCCAGGAACCTGGATAAAGTTTACTTTTCTGTGGCTTAGGACAGGATGTACCATCTCTCAGCTCCCTTCTCCCTTCACCCTGTGTGTGGGTGATATGTCCTGCCAGATTTTCTCACTACAACAAAGCTGCTGAGACTGTAAACTGGGTTACCTGGAATTCCCTGGGAATGGGAATCTCCTTGTCAGCCTCCTGCTTGCTAACAGACCTGAGACTAAAGTGCTGGGCTTACCCAGGAGCCTACACCAGCCTAAGGAAGGCACTTCCCAGGAGGCTGTACCTGACATAGCCAAACTTTACCTCTGGGCATTCAAATCCAGTAATTCCTACCAAACTCCTTTTCACTTCTTCCCTCCCAACTGCCTCTGCATGGTTCCCTCCTGCCTACTCTGATATAATAATATGAGATCAGACTCCAAAATTCAAAAATAGCACAAGTTTCCAGGCTGAACCTGGTTTTGTAATGCAGGTGCTTCTGCCTGTAAGTAGACAGACAGACAACGCTGTGCATTCCAGTTGTATGACACTGAAAACACACATCCCCTCCGAGAGGCAGGGCTGCTTTCAGAAAGGCCCATCCATAGGAATAGCTATTCCTGTAGTGCCATCTCCTGGCTTAGGGGGTAGGAACACAGTGGCTGAAAACGGCACTGATCAAATGAAAGATACTTTTTCATATATACATTAAAAAAACTTTACAACAGGTTTAGACTACGGATCAATATATAAAAACACCCAAACCTTGTGCATTCCCTCAACAGATTTTGTACAATTCACCTCTCAATAAATTATTAGTTTAAAATTATGAGATTTTGAAAAATACCTTCTGGGCTGATCGGCTTTGCATTTTGAGCCACTGCAACCTTGCTTGCCAGCGTTTGTTTTATTTCTCAACAAACATCAAGGCTTAAAACACCCTTTTTGCTTAAAATTTTTGCGTAATTTCATGACTCCAGAGGGTAATGCATGAGGGTTCCACATCACCACATAGGGAGTGAGGAAAGCATGTAAAATCCCAGTGATGGGGGTTGTATATCGTTTTAACCCCAGTATTAATTATAATGACGATGGGCAATACCTATTTTTTAGACATCAGTTGTAAATAGATATCTAGGTATCAGATACAAGTCCAGTGGTTTGCTCTTCCTTAAAGTAGTGCCTCCTCTGATAACAAGCCTCTCAAGATTTGAATAAGGGTTTGTGTCACACTTTAATTTCTTTTCAGTGAAGTTATGAGCATTGAAGTAACTGGGGGAAAGGTAATTCCGACATTGGGAGATCATGACCTACTCAAAACAGACCCCAGACTCAAATGGAGGGAAAAACTGCCCATGATGACTAATTAGCACGAGAAGCGAGAGATATAACTAGCAAATAGGGGGGTTGAATACTAATTAATAAAAATGTAATAAAATGTATGCGTTTGTCTGTTAAAATATATAGTGTAAAATATTGATGACTGGGGAGCTAGCCTTTTGTGCGTTCCCACCTAGCTCCCTAATTTGTGCAAATTAGAATAAAATAATAGAATTACCTCGCCTCGGTGTGTAAATCGGTGCTGCACGACGGGTAACGTTTAGGACAACACCTCCGCCCTTTGGAAAGCCGCTGCACAATAATCAGAAATCAGCAACTTTAGGGTAGTGGCACTGAGGGGGAAAAAAAAGTTCGCTAAAGGCAAAATGGCCAAAATGCCCAGTGAAGGGCAGCCCTTAGAGGAGGGGGCACAGGTTTCCCTCATACCGGCCCGAGAGGGTGACAACCCCATCCCTAAGGGCGAGGACATGAAGAAAATATTATTTACACACGTTTCATTTTAATCCTGTCCTACGCCCGGAAGGGGTTTACAACAGTGGGTAGGCGGGAGCAAGGATAACTATAACTACAGCGGGGTATGTTGCCACAGGCTTTGGGCAGCAAACCCTCTCGTTCGCCGCGCAGGGCGAGCGGAGCAGCAGCGCTGACGGGACCGGCCGCGACAGCAAAAACAAGCGGCAAGGACAAATTAATCTCCTCACACCCGCCTCGCAGGACCCTCCCGCCCTCAGCGGCGGTGCCGCCCCGCGCTCTCCCGCCCCGGCCCGTAAGATGGCGGCGCGGCTGCTCAGCCTGCGCCGCTTCCTGAGGGTGGCCGGCGCTCGGCCCTTGTCTGCCGAGCCCAGGTGAGCGCGGCCGCCCGCGGGACGGGGAGGTGCTGCCGGGGACCACCGGGGCGGGTGGGTGTGTTCGGAGGGCTGTGGATGTACTGCGTACAGCGGGGGGGTTACGGGCACTGTCTGCCTATGCACGGGGGTGTGTGTGGGAGGCAGCCGGGGCTGGGCGAGCCCGGCGGGGCCGGAGCCCCGGCGCATCCCGGTGTCAGCCCGCTGTTTCCTGGCCGCCATCCCGGGAACAGCGAGTGTCGCGCTGGCAGCAGGGGCGGCCCGGCCCGTCCTTGCCCGGGCACCCCGTTCTCCCGTGCCTCGGGATCGGGAAGGGGTTTTTTTGGGGGGGAGCAGAAGGGCAGGAGTGTGATCACACCTTCCCAGGGCTACGGTTGGCATAAGGGAGCAGCCGGGCCCTTCCCTGTGCGACATGGCGGGTGAGCTTGAATAAAGCTCAGCGTCAACTTAAACAGCGTTAAAAATAAGGTGAGAGATAATAAGGATAAAAATTATGGGAGAGTCACTGTGTGCCTGGCTTTGAGGGTACAAAATACTCGAGCAAGTTGCTGTATCCTATTTTTTTTTCCAAATACGATTAGAAATAAAGAAGGTCTGTGTTTGTGCAGTGTTTAGCCCTTTGCACCGGGAGAGCCTAAGTAACGACATGTGGCAGTAAATACTTTTGTCTCAATAACGGAGTAAATAGGGGTCAGCTGAGTTCTGGGGGGCTACACACAGCTGCTGTGCTGAGGAACGGAGGAGAAATGGAGAAAATAGTTTGAGAAAGGAACATAGAATGCCTTTTCCATTTAGTACAGCTCAGCTCTGTACTTAAAATGTTTGATGTTTTGTGGCAACAAAATAGAAACAAGTCAATCCAGTACACAAACATAAAGTGAATTTTCATTTCAGCCTTAAAGTAGTATGGCATCCTTGATGTTCTAAACCCCTACAAGCTTTGCAAACCCTTGTTATTTCATAATTATACTTGTGGGATTTCTACTACTGATGTTTACAACTGTTTCAGTTTTTATTTTTTTGCTAAAGCAGCATTTTGTCAGATTTTGTGAGGATCAGCCTTCCTGTACAACAAAAACACTGAGATTTAGAAAGTACTGTTTTCAAGATTAAGTATACGTGGTAATGCAGAATACAATACATCCCTTGGACTTCACACTCAGTTTTATTTTTAGTGTGTGAATTTTCAGTGTCGTGGATTTGTAAATTAGGGACTTGGGGAGGGAGGCATGTACAGAATGAACAAAATCCACCAAAAAAAGTTTACTTGTTCATAAAGTTACCCCCTCAATTTAAATTGAGCTGCATTACATTTTGGAGGAGAGAGGAGGCAGCGATGATTTTTAGCATCTCTAATGAACACAAACTTTATTCTTTTACCTATATATGTATTATTACTGGGTTTTATTTATTTGAAATGTTAAGGACAAACCAGTTTTGGCTTACCTCCTTCAGCAGCCCACTAAAGTTTTGTATTTATCTTGAGTATCCTTTGGATTTAATGGTGTACCAGAGCTGGGATGTAAACTATGTTTGACAACACAGGTGTTTCCTCTCTTTTAAAGGGTTATATAAACATAAATAGGGTGCCTGTGTCCTGACAGATGCTTTTATTTGTCTTTTTTAGTCCTCTGCAAACTGAACAGCACAGCACAAAGCGCCTGGAACCATCTTCTGCTAAAACTCTGGTTGATATTGGCACTCGGAGGATCTTCTCGTCAGAGCATGATATCTTCAGGGAGAGTGCCAGGAAGTTCTTTCAGGAAGAAGTACTGCCTTTTCACTCACAGTAAGATACCCTCCTGAACATTTTAGTTTGCCAAATGATATGCATGTTTCCCTCAAAATGCTTTTTTGGGGTGTTGCTCTTAATATGACAAGATAAGCAGGTTATTACTTTGCATTTACACGCTTTTCTATTTTGAGTTTACTCAGTGAAACCTGTGAAAATCATGCATGAAGAAAAAGTACATGTAATCAAAATTTGCTGCATCCTTTGAGCTCCAGGGTGGTCTGTCTGGCTTCTTCAGTTCAGGCTTATGAGCAGACAAATGCCGTTTTCAGAGCTGCAGCAAAGTATTCCTGCTTGTAGGAGTAACTCTGACGTTGGTGCCTTGGGGTAGAGTTAGGGGACAGTTCAGTTCCCATGGTACTGATGTAATAAAAAAAGGCAATTTTTTGTGTGGGTTACATGGCAATATGTTTTGTGACAACATACAAGTACATACAGCATGGTAAGGTGAATTACATGTTAAGAAGAAACTTGCACAAAACATCTTTGTTTAAGTTTCTGTAACTTTTGCTTCCGTGGAAATGGGGGTTAGGAGTGTTGTAATTCCACTGAACTAGAGCTGGAAGGTGGGTTTAGCCCTTATTTTAGCCATATCCAATGAAGTTATAGTTGGGAAAAGAAATTAACTGAGGGTGTCGTTTTGAACTGAAAGTCTTAAGCTTCAGTAACGTCTTAAGCAATTTTTACTCCACCTGAAGTGAAAACAGCGGGGGATAATTGAGGTCTCACTCTGAACTCACCCTGCTAGATGAGTATCCTGATACAGCTCAGGTGTGTATCCACAAACAGCTGAGGTGGCACAACTGAGTGGGTGGAGTACCATGGCTCTGGGGCAGGAGTAAACAGTGGGATGCAATGGAAACAGCTTGCAGCAGGCTTGCTGACAACTAGTTTTTTTTACCCTCAAACCACAACCCCATAGTAGTATGCTCTGCTCCTCCATTGTAGTCATGTCCAGATATTTTCCCTCATCTTTTGTTAGAAAGACTTGGGTGCAGGTTTGAGAACAGGTACTGGCTGTGCTTGAGGTTACTGAAGGTGCTGTCTTCCTGATGCAGCAATGTCTTAGAGTGGCTGGGACAAGTTGAACTTGTGTTCTTGCATCACTTCAGCGAGTGATGAGCTGCTCTGCTCTCACCTCACACCTTTTGAGTGAACAAGGAGGCTTCACACACAGGGTGTTCACTTCAAGGGCTGAGGGGAAGAGCCACACGTGACACCAGTGAATGCAGTTGTGGGTTATTGTGGGGTGATGCTTTGGTGAAGCAGAGACAGGAACGGCCCTGAAAGGAGGGGAGAGGGGAAGCAAAGGTGGTCAAGAGAGATTTGTTTAAGATTTCCAGTGTGGGAGCAAAAGCTCTGGAAAGGAGCACAGGTTGCCCAGAGAACCTGTGGATGCCACATCCCTGGAAGTGTCCCAGGCCAAGTTGGAGGGGGCTCTGAGCAACTTGGTCTAGCAGAAGATGTTCCTGCCCATGGCAGAGGTTTGGAACATGGTGATCTAACCCTTCTAACCCAAACTGTTCTGTGATTCTTTGATTCTGTTCCGTATGTAGGATAAGATACTTGATTAACTGTGAATGAAGAGCTGTGGTATAGCTCTGCTGCACACAGGTGTGTCAGGGGAATGTCTGATATAATCTGTCTACCGTTTAATTTTAAAATTGTGGCTTTAAAATAAAAAATGCATCAAAAAACCCCCCACCTGACTGTTAATGGCCATCCAACTTTCTATTGAGTTGGCAAACCCTGTAAAGAGGCACTGTTTTTCTGAGATGAGGAATTCCTGTGGTGTTAAAGTTTGCAAACTGTCAGCAGCTAAGCCTCAACTACCTATTTACAGAGACTTGAAACTACCTTAAAGCAGTAATTTCCCCAGATAAGGTACTGACTTGCAGTAAGTGCACAGGGACTGATTTTTATATGAAAGTGACTAGTATAGTAAGATTTTGGTTCTGATAAAACACTTTGCATTGGTAGGGTGGAGGTCTTTCACAAAAGATTGTGAAAAGAAGTGTGTTATGCTCGTTTGGTACATGGGGAAAATGGAACATTGGGAAGATAAAGACTTGCTTGTAATTATCCAGATGGTTGTGGCTAAGTCTCCTAAATACCAGTCTGATATAACAGCCATAACAAGCCTTAATGAAATCCTGTCAGGTTACATATTGGAAGCAGGAGTTCAAACTTGTTTTACAGCTGGTGCCCGTGTAGTGCCAGTGGCATCTGCGGATTAGAAGATTAGAAAACCTGTGATGAATCCACGGTTTCTTGGCTGTGAAGTATAGTTGCGTGTGTACCCTCACACTGTCTGTTGGTGTTGCAGTGTGAAGCTGCAGCCATGACAGATAAACAGTAGCACAGTGGGGGGGTTGATGTGTGGCCCTGTCCTTGTGTTCCTTTTGCAGATGGGAGAAGGATGGCCAAGTGAGCAGGGAGCTCTGGGAAAAGGCTGGACAGCAGGGTTTGCTGGGTGTTGCTATTGCTGAAAAACATGGAGGCATTGGAGCAGACATTCTCTCTTCGGCCATTGTCTGTGAGGAGCAGTGAGTACTGGATGCCTTGGGGAGGATTTTGGTGATGATGTCATTGATGACTGTATTTTTTTTCCAGAAGTTGTCCTCATTTTGGACTATGCTTGCCTACAGCAAGTGACATTCTCTTTCTTGTGGGAAGGGTAGTTTAGGCATATGTAAATCCCTCCTGTTTTAAGTAGTCTGGGTCATTGTTTGAGTAACAAGTGTCATTGTTTGCCACTGGTTTTGTGACTGGGGAAAGCATTTTTTTTAGCCTGGTACCCACTTGGCTGTGAAAGTACATTCTATAAATAATGGTTCAAGTGCCACAAGCTCAGATTCTCTGCGACTTCTGTGTAGTGAGATTTTCTTCACTGTTGCCACTGTGTTGTAATGATGTAAAGTTCAATAGTACCCTTTTTTTTAGAACTTTTTCCTCTCCACCTTTTCCCCAGGATGTATGTTAACTGTACAGGCCCAGGGTTCAGCCTGCATTCGGATGTAGTCATGCCCTACATTGCAAACTATGGCTCTGAAGAACAGATTAAACACTTTATCCCCCAAATGGTTGCAGGCAAGTGCATTGGAGCTATTGCCATGACAGAACCTGGAGCTGGCAGGTAAGGCAAATATTAAAACAATTATCTTAACGTTATGTGCTGTCTGTTGATTTGTCAGTGAAAACCATTCTGAGCCTCCTGGGTATATGGTCACCTTAGTGGGCTAGACTACCCTGCATTAGGTAGGACCTTGAAAAACCTGTTATAGATTGCTACAGCTTTGTCATATCAAGATATTAGCTCGGAATCCGTTTCTGTATTGCCCTGAGGTGGGCAAATAGGTTTGTATTTACTTTTGCAATCTGAGTTTATAGTTACCAACTTGCTTGTCATGTGAACATACTTTCAACATGAAAAATAGCCAGGATAAAATTACATACCCTGATAAAGAAGGCTTGACTTTACTATTAGGTTCTGTTGTGGAACACAGCACCTTATTTTCTTTCCTCTGAATGCAGGGAAATGTCCCTCCTTGCCCATCATTATTGAAGAGCAGCCAGCACATGTTTGGAGTAGACAGAGCTGGCCAGTTTCCAAGTCACAGAGGGACAGATGAACAGCAAAAGCTGTTGGTGTGCCTCTACAAATGGTAGATGCTTTTCACAGCCTTCTGGTCAGGACTGAGCTTCCTTAGGCAAATAGGACCTCGTGCTCCTGTGTGATTGCAAAGATTTATCATCCTTTTCCACAGTGTTTATGGTTTCTGTGTTACACTTGGCTTGTGTTTCACTGTCCTCATCTATTTTCACTGGGCCCATTGCTGGATGGTATAAAATCTACCTTGTTTTGTACTGGGTAGAATTCAAGGTGCAAATTGCAGCTTCTGGAATGGTTTCTTGAAGGACCTTTTGCATTTCATTTTAGTGACTTGCAGGGAGTACGGACATACGCAAAAAAAGATGGAAGTGACTGGATCCTTAATGGGAGTAAGGTAATTGCACAGACATCCATACTGCTCACAGGCTTTGGGAGTGGAATGCATCCAGTTCAGTGCACCACAGCTGGGATCTCCTCCCACTCCTTTCACTTTTGATTTGGGTTTTTGTGGGGGTGATGTTATGGGTGGGTTTGTTTAGATTCTTTTTGTAGCTTTTAAATAACCCTATCAAAAGGCCCGTTTTCCCTTAAACGCTGAATAAAAGGTGAAAAATACGGGCTCATCTTTAGTACTGAGGTTTAACAGTAGAATATATACACTACCACTCATGAAGTCTTCTGTGTCCTGAGTAAATACCTGCGTTGCTACAACACAAGCTGTGATATCTTTATTCCAGAACTTGCTAGTCCTGTTAGGAGAGAAAAAGAAAACCAGCTGCATCAGATGTTCTGTGTATGTTGTCAAGCTGTTGCAAAGCATTAACCTCTTCTTTCATTGCCACATAAAAAAGCAAGAAGGCAGAAATAGTGTTGAAGAGGGAGCGTGCGTTCAGCAGAGGTTTTTTTTAAAGCTATGAAATGTCTTAATCTTCTTTTGTACACCTGCTGGTAGCATAGAATGATGGAGACTTCTGACCTTAGCAGAATTGCAGTGGTAATAACGTGTACAAACAGATATATACCTGCAGGTGCTCAAAAGGTGCTCATGCTCAAAAGGTGTTCATTTGAAGCCAAGCTGGAAAGAAAGCTCGTTCCTTTTGCTGGAGTTCATATGGATCCATCTGGCAGGTCCATGTCTCATTCAACAGGATTATAGTAAACAGTTGTGACAAGAAGCCGTTGATAGTTTTATGTTATACTTTGCTAATTTAATTTGTAGACAAGAGAAGCTCTGCATTCATCTAATATCTACGTTTGATACTCTAGTCCTTCTTTATCATGGGACAGAAAAAGAAATAGATGTGTGCATTCTGACTTCACACTTCTGCCTCATATAGTTCTTCTCAAACTAATGTCTGCCTTGTTCCAAAACACTTAATTCAAAAACCTTAAAATTCTTCTGGACACTTAAACCTTGCCTTTCAGTTCACTTGTGAAAGTGTCAGTGTGATTTTTCTTTCTGCTCCTGGATGATCTCTCCTAAATTCTCTCCACATAGCTCGTGGCTTTATTCCAGTTGCCTCCCTTGCAGGTGTTCATCACTAATGGTTGGATGAGCGATGTGGTGATCGTGGTTGCGGTTACAGACAGGGAGGCCCGATCCCCTGCTCATGGGATCAGCCTTTTCCTGGTGGAGAACGGGACAAAAGGCTTCATCAAAGGACGCAAGCTGGACAAAATTGGCCTGAAAGCTCAGGTGAGTTCATACAACAGACTTGGAGGGAGTCTAAAACCACTTCATGCCTGGCAATAGCTCAATAAATACAAGATGGAACTACGGTGTGTTCTAGTTGTGTGCTGATTTTGCCTGTGGAAGTGTAACGTGTGATGTGCCAGGAGAGGCTGAGGAAACTGGGTTTGTTCACTCTTAAGAAGCCTAGAAGGCTAGAATCTTACTGGTACCTTTAGCTACCTCACGTTTGGCTGGAGAGGTGGTGGAGCCAAATTTGTCTTTGAGGTGCGCAGTGAAGGGGAGAGTGGCAAAGGACATAAGTTACGTTAAGGAAAATTCTGAGTAGGTATTAGGAAAAAAAATTCACCGTGAAAGTGATTGGATACTGACACATGGGCCCAGAAAGATGATGGAGCCTTCATGTTTGGAGCTTTGGAAAGCATAAATGGACACTGCCCTCAGCTGATTGTTTTTCTGGAGCTGCTTTAAGTAGGTTATTAACTAGATGAACCTCTGGAGGATCCTTCCAGCCTAACAGTTCTATGATTTCAAGTTAAAGTCTGCAATGATAAATAAAAAAAAATAGGGCAAAAGAAGTGTGATGAGGAGATGACAATGTCAACTGTCATGTTTTAAATCTCCCTAGGACACAGCAGAGCTGTTTTTCGAGGATGTGCGGTTGCCAGCCAGTGCCTTGCTTGGAGAAGAGAACAAAGGCTTCTACTATCTGATGGCAGAGCTCCCTCGGGTAAGAGGAATGGGAGTGCTTGCTGTCTGTGGGAAGAACGCAAAGACAATTTTTGTCATTTAGTCTTGAAGTTTGTCTGATGTGGGGAGTCGCCTTGGGCTCCAAAGCAGGGTGTTTGTAACTGAAGTGTGCAGCGCTACAAGTGCAATTCTTTGGGCATTGGTCAAAATGTTCATATCCTACCAGGTCAAAGCCACATCTTTTAATTTTGATCAACAACCCAGCTGTTGAAGAACCTGAGGGTAGTGTATTAAAAAGAACACACCACTGTTTTCTTGCATACTTC
This sequence comes from Calyptomena viridis, assembly GCA_013390005.1. Lineage (NCBI taxonomy): Eukaryota > Metazoa > Chordata > Aves > Passeriformes > Eurylaimidae > Calyptomena > Calyptomena viridis. Next base: position 55,955 of record WEIV01017438.1, read on the forward strand.
CAGTGTGGAACCACTTTGCTTAGTAAATTAAATATAGCTTGGAGGTCTCTGGTGTGTTTGGCATTCCCTTTAAAGAAACAAGCACTGCTGTTTTAGCTCTTCCATCAGTAGAAACATATTAAAGATACACGCAACTCTGTTCATATAGCAAAGTAAAGAAATTGTTTAGCTGCCAAAATACCTTGCTAGTTTATGACTAGTTTATGAAGTTTATGAAGTTTTGGAACTATTTGAGAGGACAAAGAGGCAGTGTGGTTTCTCAAAATGTGACTGTGCTTTGTCAAAACTATGACTTTGTATTTGCCTCATCTGGTAGAGATCATGTTTATTTAATTTTATACTGTCAGTAAATATGAAATGTAATACAATAGATGATTTCAGTGGTGCCAGAAGCAATTGTTCTGCACTTAGTTTTTGGTTTTCACCATGTTATAAGAAAGGAAAAACCAGCTGTTTTTGTAGGCTTTGTTTTTTCTAGAGTTGTCCTATTGAAATTGTTAAATATTGTTGTTATTTGAACTGAGCAGTGAAAACCAAGCATTGAAACAGAACTTGATGTGTATTTTTCAGTTGGTAAGAGTCCTGTCATCAATTTGTAGGTAGTTTTTGAGTTGTTGTGGTAGAGCATTATCCCAGTCAAGACCTAAACATGAGCTTTTAGGCAGCAAGGCATTTGTCCCACTCATTAACTTCAGTAATGCAGTGTTGTCTGGTTGGGTATTTTGTATGACTTTTGCCCCCCCTCTCCTTTAATGAACAACACTGTCCAATTGTGCATCTGATGTGAAGAAATGTAGGACTAACTCAACTGAATTCCATAATTTGTGTTTCCAAAGGAAAGGCTGCTAATTGCTGATATAGCTCTTGCTGGCTGTGAATTCATGTTTGAAGAAACAAGGAATTATGTGAAGCAAAGAAAAGCTTTTGGGAAGACAGTCGCACACTTGCAGGTGAGTTTGAACTGAGAGACTGGTATACTTGTATATAATTAACAAAAAAAATCCATTGCTATGTCTTGAGACTTCCTTTGTCAAAATCAAATCTTGTGAAGGGCACCACAACTGGGCCCTTTAGAAGCTGGAATGCTAGGTGTCTTTTAGGAGATTATGATATTAATCTGTTTTTAAAGTTAACATTTAGGTATCCATAATTCCAGATGGAATTTAGTATGTGCACAATGGAGCTTTTAACACAAAAGGAACGTATTTTACCTTTTTTTAATGCTTCCTATTTGTAGGAGTTCACTGTGCAGAGATCTCCAAAATAATTTCCTTTTTTTAGGCTAGGCCACCTCCAACCACCAAGTGGCAAATAAACTTCATAAAGTGTATTATTTTTGCCAAAATAATCCATTTCAGCATATCTCTTTGGCTTTCTTAGTTGCTACTGATGGCTAGAGTTTGCATATAATAAATTATCCTTTCTAATTAAAGCTCTGCCTTGGCTAATTCATTTACTCCTGGCACATTACAATGCTTGAAATCAAATCTTTTCTAATAGTAAACTGTTCAGTATATTTGAAGCAAGGAGATTTTATTTTATTTTTTTATACAAATCTAGAGCTGAGATTAGAAAGAACTTCCGTTATTGGGTGACGTTTTTATCCTTTCCCTACCAGAATTACATGATGCTTGCCAGGTCTGATTTTAATAACCTTAGGATGGACTTTACCTCATCTATCTAGAAACTCTTTTCCAATGTGACAGAACTCAGTGCTGAAAAACTTCCTTCTGGTCTAAAATTTCTTCCTTTTTTTGCTAATGGCTCTTTGCATGTGACTTAAACTCTGAAGAAAGCAAAAAAAAGCATTCAGTAGATGGTGAAATGTTATTAATTGGGGAAATCAGTGGGTCTACAGAGTGAAAAGACATTCCCCCACAAGAGGGAGCACCCAGAGCCTCCTGCTTTGTGCTCTCTAGGATTTTGTTTTACAGGCTTTTGGGCTTTTTCTCTTAAATTCATGTTGTGAATTGACCTTGAGAAGTAAAGGGCAGTTATTTTCTCTGATGAGACTGGTGAACTGTATGGAAGGTAAGGTGTCTTCTGCTCTACAGAGCCAAAGTCGCTTGAAATAGTGATTTCTAACAGCAATCCTTTTGGAAAATTTTCTACTTGGGTATTAAACTGTACTACTTCTGCTCTCTTTCCTCTACCCCTTCTTTCCACTTCCAAAACAAGACAATACAGCACAAGTTGGCAGAAATAAAAACCCAGATTTGTGTGGCCCGAGCCTTTACAGACAACTGTTTGCAGCTCCACACAGACAATCGCCTGGACTCTGCCACAGCTTCCATGGCAAAGTATTGGTATGTAGTCACAGTCTTTTGGAAGTGTTTCTTGCATGATCCTGCCTGGAGTCTAGTGATAAAAACACTAATGAAAAGATAAAATCACTGTCTGAAGAATAGTAGAGACCACTGGCTTTAATCATGTAGTCACCAAAAGTCTTGGTTACGTCGGTTAACACATCGACTTCAAAATAAAGGCATTTATTTTGCTTTTAAAATAGGCTTCCATTAGTAACAAGATCATGTGCTGGTTTAAAAGTAAACCTGCAGGAGAAATAAACCCAGTTTAAGAGAGATGACAAGTCAGAGTTACAGTTTACTAAAAGGATTACAATACATACAGTGATACGGAGAAAACTGGTTTTAACCCTCAAGGATAGAGTATAACCCAGCACCCTGGGACAAGAACAACAGGGAGGGTATAGATCATGCAATTTTGGTTATACCCACATGATGATAAACTGGTCCTGGCCCCTGTAACTGTAACAATCAGCTTTAGCTTCAAATATAAGTGAGTACTCTATTCATATTTAGGCAAAAATTTAGATTTTACTGTAGCAAATGGGCGTTTGGGTGTTTGTTTGTTTGCTTGTTTCTTTGTCTTGGGTATTTATTTGTTTCTTCTGTTGTTACTTGTTTTTGATGGGATGTGTGGCTTGTTTTGCTTCTTTAAGAGCAAAACTTGAATATTTGAAGCAAAATTTGAATATATTTGAAGCTCTGTGATACCTTTTAGTTAATGTTACTTAGCAATAGCTGTTTGGCCCAGCCAATTTTCAAAGGTTTTGGGTACAGCTGTCTCTGTAACTGAGACTAAACAGTGCTTTCCTTGATTGTCCAGAACTCCTCATCCCATACTTGGTGGTGTTATCTGTTAACTTACATTTAACCAGAGAAATCGGGACAAGGGGAAACATACCTAAATTAATTTGAGAATATATATAGGAAAGACAGTTGCAGTAATTCACTGCTGCAGATTTAAAGTTGCTGTAATAAACTATAAGGATTTCACTCAATGAGGGGATGGTTTGGAGAAAAAGACTCTTAAATTCTTGCATGAGTTGTCATTTTTGTTCCTTCTCTTGCCACTCTGAAAACTGTATGCTTAGAAGGGGATTTTTTCATGTCTTCTAACTTTGGCTTGACCTTCCAGTGCAGTTAAAATGTATTTTGCTGTTAAATCCATACTTTGCAGTGAGCAAATCCTAGAAGAATTGCACCTTTTTTTTTTTTTGACTTGGAGATTCTAAAATTTATGAGGAAAATAAGTTATCCCCAGGTAATGGTTATGCTCAAAGAGCATTCTGGTGTGTTGCTAGTGGGAATGGGCAGGGGGGCAAGCCTGGTTTGCTGTTAATTCCTGCCAAAACTGAGGGATTTGGTAAGAAAAGACTGTATCAGTGTGCTTCACAAAACAAATCTCTTGGCCTGTGAGAAAGGCAAACAAGCCCGAATGTTTAGAAACCTTTCCTTCTCTGAAAGACAACAAATCTTTAATACCTTAAATAGAACAGAATGTATTTCTTACTAGACATGTGATGTTTTTGTGTTGTTAAGGTATCTCTCATGATGTTTTGCAGCATAACATCCTTCTAAAAACAAATTTCGTCCATTTAAGGTGTTCTGATCTCCAAAACAGCATAGCTTCTCAGTGTGTGCAAATGCATGGAGGATGGGGGTACATGTGGGAGTATCCAATTGCAAAGTAAGTGTAACATTCCAGACTTGCATGATGAAAGAGTACCAGCAAAGTCAAAAGAGACACTTCCTTTATGTCTGTGTGTCACTTCTTTAGTGTTAGCAGTGATTTACTGTTCCTTTTCTTGTCGTGTTTGTTGAAAGGCAATCTACTGTACAGATGTCTGCAGGAAGGTTTTGTTTTGATTCTTCAAATAACTCGTAAGCTTTTCAGCAATTATTGTGTTTTTTCACAAAACAGAAGTTGGTTTTCTGGACGAAAATGTTGATTGAAGAAACAGAGAAGCAAAACTGTAAAAATCGAGGGGAGCTAGTTTGTATTTTTTGTCTGAAATTAAATGCATACATACGAAGAAAACATGTTGATCAGTCTAAGTCTTGGGTAACGCCAGAGAATATCAAATTTCTGGATCAAGGGCATGCGTGGCTACACTCAGCTTTTTTGCACCTTTTTAAATGAAAAGCTGAGAGATTTATATACAGAAAGAGGAATTTGCTATTCTCAATTTTTTTGCCAACTTTATGAATTTAGAGCCACAGAGTTTTTTTCTGTTTCCTTGTGTATTATCTGTGAAGGTTGTGTACATGCCACTTTACACACTAAGAGGTTTTGGTGATGATTTTATTTTAAAAAAGCACAGCAAAGAGGGGGTAATCTGACAGTAGAAATATACAGACCCATTTCCTGGTTTGGCACACAGTGGGTCTGAAAGTTAAAATATTTTAGGCAGTTAAAGCCTCTAAGAAAATATGAACTTCCTTAACAATGAGTATAGCATGCTTCAAAAAGAGGTATCTTCAAAGACAAACCAAATGTTTTTCTTTTGGTTGTATGTCCATTCTGAGGAGTTGTTTTTAATCTTTCCTTGTTTTTTTTTTTCCCCCCACAGAGCTTTTGTGGATGCCCGTGTTCAGCCAATCTATGGTGGCACCAATGAAATAATGAAAGAACTGATTGCTAGAGACATTGTCAGTGACAAGTAGGGCAGATGCTTACTACTTTGGAGACTCTTCCAGAATCCTTTTATATATTAATATATGGCATAAAATCAGGCATCAGAATGTAAGTAAAATAAATGCGGTGTATCATAATCTTTAAAAGAAATGACACTTGAAAAAAAACCCTGTTAGTAACAATCATGTGCTCATATGCAGGATATTTAATATCTAAGGAACTTTAAATTTAAATCTCTTTGGACAACACAATAGATTCTGGCTTCCAAGAGTTCTGGTAATGAAAGGCAATTTTATGTCTTGAACATTGGGTAGCTTGGTCTTTCAGGCTTGAAGCTGTTGTATTGAATCCAGCCCTCAGTTTTCAGTATCAGATTTCCAGGGAAACCATGTTCTTAACTAATAAGCAAAATTAAATGTTAATATAACTTTGAATTTTTATTTTTCTTTGAGAAGTAGAACTCAAAACTCTTGCTGTTGTTGTCATACACCTGTTCACTGCACAGAACAGCCGACCACTATGTTTACCTCGAATCCAGAATGCCTTATGTTAATTACTTTGTTCAAATAAACATAATAAAGCATTTCTATGCAATCTCATGCTTGTCTGTGTTACCTCAAAGCCCGAGGGGCAACCGGGCTGCTTGCTGCCTGCCCGTGGTCACCTCAGGGCGCTGAGGGGGAGTTCGGAGGGAGAGAAAGGTGAGGCTGGTGACCGTGTTTTTCTTTTATTGGCGTAGTAACTCGGACGCGTTTGGGGAGGTGAGCGCGGGTTTGGGTCCTGTAGTTGACACTCGCGGGGGGTTCTATTTGCAGCTCCCTCACGGCCCCGGCGCGCGGGGGGGGGCGGGGCACCGCCGTGCCAGCGTCAGGCGCGAGCCGCCAATGGCGGGANGCACCACTCGGGATTTAAATCCTGGAGCAAAACTTCCCCCTGGGAGTCGACGTGGAGTGGACCGGCCGTCAGAGAGTGTTTTGCCTCGGAGGGACCCTGGCCGAGACTTCCCCGGCTGCAGGCCGCTTACAAAGATGGGTACTTGAGATAAAATAATTAGCACGGCTCTGGGGAGCAGCTGAGATCCAGGTGTGTCCCGCGGCGGGCATTGAGATTTCCTCCATGCTCTTGAGCAAGTCTTTCCATCCGCTTTGCGCTCTTACATCCACTTTTTGCAAGCTCCGGGCTGGCAAAATGCTGAAGCGTCTCCCCCACAAAAAAAAAAGTAGCAGTAACTGAGGTATTCCGTACCCCTCACAGATGGGAAGCAAAAGAAAAATGTGAATTTTCGATTTCCAGTGTGAGCCAATTAAAAAAGAAATCTAAACGATTAAATTATGCTTTTTGTCGCAGGGTAAATACTTCCTTTTAATGCTTACTTGAATAAAAAGGAAATATTAAAAATTAAACTGGATAAAGCCTGGTAGATATCCCAGCTCAGAAGGCAGTCTGTGTGCCTTAGGACTCTCCTGCCTTATTTGTGTTGTGAAAGCCTAGGAAATGTTCTGGAGAGTTTAAATTCCAGTCATCTTAATTAGTGTCTAAGAGCTGAGTGGGGCTTGTTTAAGACCAGGTTTTATGGCCCTCTCTTCAAAGGCTGAAATTCAGGAGGAGAACTGAAATATTGATATGGGCTTTAGATAGATTGGGAAGTATTGCAGATATTTATGTGATGAGACATATATACAACCTACTTACAGAGGCACCTGTTGTACTACAAAAAGTGCTTGACTTATGTTAAAAATTACTTCAGATGTTACATTGTAAACGGTACTATAGACTGAACACAAACTGATGATGTGGTAGTAAACTTGGAAGTTATATCTGATTCTCTGTTTGGGAGAAAACCCTGTTCAGAGATTTTAATGAGTCATAGAATTTATTATAAATGAGTTCTAATCAGTTCCACTTGAAGTATATCTTTTTTTGATGTTTTTTTGTGACTGAAACTGGGTGGTCTGTCTTAAATTGGGTTCTCTTAGTGTTCAAAGAGGTCCTTTGTGGAGGGGGGTGTTTTCTTTTGTTGTGGGTTTTTTTTGCCCAGAGAAGGAATTTGTGCTTGTATCTTCTGGGATGTACAAAACACTGGAGTTTGCAGTTTTGTCTGGATAGTTGTGCCTGCACAATGAGTGCAGCTGAAAGTTGAGACTCCTCCTATCGTCCTGTTTGGGTTTATGCAGGGTTTTTTTCCAGTCTATTAATAGTACGAATTACTAAAATGCTTAAATACATGTCATGAGAAACTGGGCTGCTTTTGAACTGAAAACAAAAGCTGCCTACTGAGGTGATTTTTTTTTTTTAAGGCTAGTCCCAGGTGTGTTAAATATGGACTACTTTCCTTTCCCTTTCATACTTCTAACCAGGACATGCCCGGTGGGACCAATTCTCTTTTGCAGTCGTTGCTGCAGACTGTTCTGTGAGAAAATGCAGACTGTGCTACTGAGCTGTTCTCTCTATTCTTAGAAATCACTGTGATCCTGGAGGTTTAATGAAAAGTTAAAGCACAACCAGGGGATGCCTCTGACAAGGAGGAGCTGGCCAGGGTCAGTCCTGCCTGCTCAGCTGAGGCAGTGCTGCAGCAATGCCTGTCTGCCAGAGCACTTAGTTTTTGTCCAGTGACTATCAGGAGTGCTGGCAAAGAGGAGCCAGGGATTACAGGGCAAACGGCACAAAGCTGTAGGACACCAGGTTTTGTCAGTTGTGTTGTGCTTGTATAGCTGCCATCTCTTCTGCAGGTTGTCTCCAAGGGGCCTTAAAGCCTCTTGAACTTGGAAATTGAAATACAGTATTTTTGGGCATTCTTTCTGGGTTTAGTTTTGGGTGTTTCACCAGATGCTGTCTCCTGCCAGGTTCTTTGCCTTTGCTTTTGAAATGCCTTTTAGACAAGGAATAAACAGTGGAAGTTGTCTTATCTGAAACTCTGCTGATCTGTGAGTAAGCTGGAAACTGCCATATTCATTTGAAATGTTACTTGTAGGCCCCTGAATTTCAAAGCAAAAAGAAGCAAGAAATGTAAAAATGTTATCCTGGTCTCCTGAAATCTCATCACTACCAAGTTTCAGGTGTTTGGGATAAGGATGACTCAGTTTACAAGGAGTGAAGGCTGGTACAGAGGAGCCTTACAAAGCCTCATGCAAGTGGAGTTTAATTGTCATTGGAAATGAAAAGATCACAAACAAAAACTCCACTAGAAGACAATTCTCCCCCCCAAGCAAAAATCCCCTCGAACCTTATCTGCAGTGTTGTGTAACCAAAGTGAGAGTGTTATGCAAGGGGGGGAAGAGTCAAAAAGTGAAAGGACCATGAACAAAAGCTGGGAAGGGAGGGAATGCTACCGTGCTTACTGGCAGGTTCATCCTGGGTTTGTTGTGTTTCTTGTCATCACCAACGTGAACAAACTGCTTTCAGGATTTAGGTAAATTCCCCTGAGGGAAACCTGGCAGGGAAGGGTGTAATGTGGAAATGTCGAGTGAGGACTAAGAAATCAAGCAGGGGGAGAGGAGAGAGAGAGAGGAGCAGGAGTCACAGGGTGTGGGTTGGGCTGTGGTAAACTGCAATTCCCAGCTATATCCTCCTCAGTAATTAAGGCATTAAAGGAGGATAAGCATAAAGTCACTTTAAACATCAGTTGTTGTACTGTGCATGGCCAGTACTTGTTTCTTCCCTTCCCTGGTACTTATTTAATGTCAGCTTTATTTCTGCAATACCTTTTGGTCTTTCAAGTGGAATGTGTATTCAGCAGATGAAAAGCAAACTGTTTGCCAGTTTAGTAGCATTTCAGCTGTTCTGGTTTTGAAAAGTAGTACACAATGGAAAAAGTCCTTGAAATGGTTTACCTATGACAAAAAAAGCTTTTTCCAGAATGAAAATACAGCCTCTTCCAGAGTACCATTTTGCAGTATTTGTCTTCCCTCCCTCTGTGCTTTTATGTGTGGTTTTTTTCCCCTGCAAAGATAGTAGGTTTGGCTCTGGAAACTCACTTCCAATAAGGGTGGAGTGAAATTAGTTTTGCAGCTCTCTGCCAAGATGAAATAAAATGTGTCAAAATGAAAATTGTACAGTTCTTGTCAAGCCAAGTACTTGTAATAGAATTTGTTTTGATTTGGTTTTTTTTTTTTTTGCAACTGATACTTTGTTTTGCTCCTGTGACTTTCTGTGTGTATGAACTTCTTGGAGAAATGCCAAGGGCTGGAGAGTGGGACAGAACCAGCTTTTCTGTAGTCTTAGTCTATAGTCTGAAAAGAGATGAAGAGACGTGAATGTCTCACACAACTGTCTTCAGGGCAGAAACATTGTGTGAAGTTTGAAACTTGCTGGGCAAGGGGTTAACTGAGTGATTTTCCACTTTAAAACCACTTTATTTATTTTTTAGCTATATTGTAACTAAAGCATCTTCTGTGAGGCACTGCTAATTAGTTAGTTTTTTGTCAGTGCTGTTTAGTTTAATGTTTGTGGTTCCCCTTGGGGTGCTTTGATTTCTTCCCCTCTTTCTGTTAAAAGAGTGGAAAAGAATTCCCCTAGAGTTAAAAAAAAAATAATAATTTGCTAATGGTATTCATTGCAATTTTGGAAATTTGAAACTGTATCAGTGGTGTTTGAGGGAATATGATCAAGTTAAAACACAGCACTGTGAAAGTTTTTTGTGTTGACAGTTTTTTGAATAACCTCTATCTTCATACAGGTGTGATCCAGATCTCTAAACTTCTTGTTTGCTTGAGCAGCAACTCTGCTGTGTGTAGATGTTTCCTGGTTTTCAGGAGCAGTAACCTGTGCTCGTTGGACCACTCAGACTAAGGGAGGTGGATAGTAAAGTTGGAACAGTTACAAACTCATTGCTTGGTGTATGTGGATACCAGGCTGATGTTCTTCTGGGAGAGGTTCTTGAAGTTTCCAGGGATAGATTAAACATTGGGACTCCTGAGTTCACAGTAACCCCACAGAGTGACTGTGGTTCAGTTCATTCCCACTTATGTTTTAGCTGTGCTAAATCACTCAGACTTACTACAGTTATTTGCCATATTCTTTGGGTGGGCAGGCAGGTGTCTGAATCCCTACTCCTCTGGATTTAAAAATTCCTGGGCCTGCTGGCTTTTACAAGAATGGAAAGACACAAAGCCATGAGTCAGCCAGATGCTGGGAGCATTGCTGGGTCACCAGAGCATTTAGGATTTGGGATTCCAGCTCTCAGCAGTGCATTTCCTGATCCTACAACAGGGCTCTTCCTCAGCAGCAGTCCTCTGTAGACTGAAGTTATTAGCTTATTAATAAGGGTTAAAATCCTGGGGATTTGAATGGTATCCTTTAGGATTAGCAGTAGGAGCACCAAGCCTGGTCCCAGTGATGCGTCTGGAGATGGTTCAAGTACACATGGAGGAATGAAAGGTGAATAGAGAGTGGTAGGGCACTACTGGACCATGTGGCTCTCTGTTTTTCTTCATGTTTTGAGGGTTAAGGAGCAAGTGTCCAGCCTGATACTTCTCAGCTCCTTAGGTTTCTACATCTCCCTTTAATGTTTGTACCTTCAGTTTAAAAATTCCTGTAGTTATAAACAAGCTGAGGCTTCAGACAGAGAGTTTGCTTTTCTCAAGATCCATATGTGGCAGTCTTGGAATCACTGACCCCTTATGGGATGTGTGCATTGAGAATTGCTGAGCAAGGCAGTTGCTGTGGAGATCAGAGAAACTGGAGACATTAAAAGGAGTGCGGTGGAAGTGCTGCTCAACTCTACACTGGTTCAACAGACAATCTGCTGTAGCATTACTGTGCTACACTCACTTTTGCCACTGCTCTCTCATTTTTTCTGGTTTTGTCTCTCTTCTTAATGAAGACCTGACAGTAACTTATCTTTCAGGCTGCTGCAGGCCATGTTCAATTAAATCATTCATTGGGTCTCTCTAACCAGCTCCTAAGCAAAGCTCTGAGTACAGTATAAAGCAGTGATTCCTGCTATGTAGGCTGGGGAATACATACAATGTGATTTGGCAGCATAGCTGCTGACAAGAAAAAGTGAAGGTCTTTTGATCCCCAAATCTGGGAACCCTTCATTTAGTGGCAAACCATAGGCAAGAGGATTTGTAAAGGAAAACTCTCTTTTCTCAAATTGTGAAAAATATTTTGAGTGTATTGTGCAAATGGTGTGTGATGAATAAAAAACGGGATACAAAGACACAAGAAATACTCTTTTTTTTTAGGAAACATTTAGAACTTAGAATTCTGTGTTTTGAAAGCATTAACCTTAACGATTGGTTTCTGGTGTGTATTTGTGAGAATATATAAAAATTAATCAATTGCTTGCTTTATATAGATTTACAGTAAATGTATTTCTCCCAGTAGTCCTAGTCATGTTGCTTATGGTCATGTTTTTCAGTTTGATCAAGGTGAGATGACAGTCCTGAACTTTTGAATCTTATTTCTCAGACTGATAGGATCTGAAATGAAATGAGGTATGAACAGTTACTCCCCTGAGAGGTAAAGGCTTTCACTGCACATGGAACAACCTCTGAGTGAAATAAATTAAAAGCAGAGAGAGTGCTCTTGTTTGACTTGGGAGGGAGTGTATTCTGTGTTCTTTAGATAACATCCTTTTTTATGGAACCTTTGAATAATGATGAAATGTTGAAAGAATGAAATGTCTAGCAAAGTTGTTTTATTTGTACTGTGTCATGAAAATGAGAAAATTTACATGGCCCATGTTATTTTCAGGTTTGCTGTAAACTACCTACCGTAGCTATAATGACACCAGCCCTCAGAGAGGCAGCAACAAAAGATCATGGTATCCACTTGTCACCTTCTTTGTCCTCTAGAGCTATGGAGTCTGATACAGCTTTGTGCATGGAAAATTCCAGAGCAGTGGAAGAGAAGATAAAAGAGGACTCCATCGCACAGATTACTTGCTCAGTCCTGGGGTTCCCCACTGCTGAGCCCAACCTCAGGAATGACATCTTCAGCGTGCAGCACTTTGGTTCCCCAGCAGCCTCCAAGCGCTATCAGTCTGTCTTGTTAATGAGTACAAATTCTGCATTTAGCACCAAAACTGGTAAGGAAATGAAAGTGGGAGAGCCCGGCTGCTCCAAGAGGAAAAAGTCATTACAGAATGGTCCTGACACATCGTTTGGTCACATCAGTCATTCAGAACCTGAGCAACAGGTCAAAGAGGCAATGTTTTCCGAGACCGCATCCCCAAACTTAACGGGAACACAGAGACTCTCTGATTCAAGCGTAACTGACTCCAGGAATGCAGAAGAAATGCAACTTTTAAATGGTAAATGGTACAAGAAGAATGGGTTTTTGGGTAGGGCTTTGGAAGTCTGTGCTGAAACGATAAAGGGGAATTTATTATACCAAATTCTTCATGGGCCTTCAGAAGGGATTTTGAGTCGCACCCAGGAGGAGGTGTACGCTCGCTTACTCCAGTGTGTCACTAAGCAACAGATGGAAATCAGTCGTGCCAAAAGAACTCGGAAGCGTTTACAAATGCTCCTGGCCAAGCATGTTATCAAACACTGTGATCAGCAGCTCAAATGCTTTGTGAAACATCAGCTTCAGAGGATGAAGGTTTTCCACGAGCCAACCAGGTTTTTGAGCGGTAGCTCCCTCAGGTGCACTGAAGGTTGGCGAGAAAACAATGCCACTACTTTGGAGAGTAGTTCGAGTGCAGACACCCAGAATGGAGTTAGTGTTGCTCCAGGTGAAATCCGAGGCTTTGCACTTTCCACTGGAGGGCTGCTGTCTCGTGTGGAGCAGGACCTAGACTCTGATGCAACATGTAGCAGCTCAGATGAAGATGGTGAGGAACAGACTGTAAGAACAACTGTGGAAGCGTAAGTGTTAAATTCCTGCTTAGACGCATGTGCTTCTTGCTTATAAATCAGGATGGAAGGGTCTAGACGTGCAGATTTCTCCTTGTGTGAGTAACCTCACTCAATAGGTGGTCCTCCTGAAATCAGCAGGACTGACACTGTCTAGGTTTGGCAGGGAGGGAAAGTAAGAACTTCTAATTAACTCGTTTAAGGAGCAGTTGCTTTACTGGGTTGTGGAGAGCTAGATTTTGTACTGTGTTCTATCAGTACTGCTCATATTTCAATACTCAGATGGTGCTGAAAATCATATCATGATAGCTGTGCTGTTAGTGACCATTTTTGACCAGGATAAAAATAATTTTTTTCTGGAGTTATTAAGAATTAGTCAATGTTAGCACCTTGAAATCTTGTATGATGTGATAATGAGTAAAATTCATCTGGTGCAGGTATCAAGCCATCCAGTATCTGGGAGTTGTATATTGAAAAAGTTTGATTCTTTAAATCACAATTTTTAAAATGTTAATTTACTTACTGAAGTTGCTCTCCAACTAGGAATATAGCTACAGCTAGCAGTGGTGTCTTTGTTGTTGCTTCTTTTTCAGGAAGAACCAGAGGGAAATTAATGTCATTAACTAATGCTGTCTTGAATTGGCAGGAATCCAGTCAGTACAGAGCATATCTTGACGTTTGTTGTGATGTGATAGTCAGAGCAGTGACATGGAGTATAGAGCTTCACACATACACAACAGCTTGATGGGAGCTCCATGACACCCACATTTCTGGCATTGATAGTAAGGACTAGGTTTGTGTTTACCAAGCTCTCTGCAGTTAGGAAGTGCCTAGAAAAAAAATACTTGAAAACACTTGTTTCTTGGTCTGCTTCTTGAAAAGCATAGTGTTCAGAAGAAATCAAGAAGCTTCCAAATCTGAAATTGGGAAAGAACTGTGTCCTTTTACTTGTTTATAGCTTCAGTCTAGCATGGCTGTATCAAATCACTGCTGTTCTGTTAAACTACAGAGTTCTGTCAAACTCTGCAGGCTTGAAAAACAGGAGAAAAATTTCTTGTTTCCTTTTACATATTGTCAGAGTGGTAAATATTGTGCTGAAATCCAACCAAAGCACAATGGTTTGCCAGCTAACTTAGGATCACCCTAAATATTTGAATTTGAAAAAGAATTATTTTCTTTCTGAAATGTTTTAGTGAAAAAATATAATTTGGGCTCTTCCTAAAGTAGGAGAATCCATATTCTTCTCTTAACTGATATGTTTGAACTTCTGAGTAATAGCTCTGCCTCTGGGACTCTTATGTTGTGATTGCATGGACTGAAGAAGAAACACTGTTGAGAAAGTCTTGATTCTTGAAGGGTAGTGGATAATGCAAAACTTGGACCAAAGTTTTGTGTTGGGGTTTTATTTTTTCCTCCTGCCAGGGACAGTTGAGTTTCTCACTGCCTACAAGTCCTTTACCTTTATTTCTTGTGGCTTTTTGAGTTCCTTGCCTTTGTGACTAAAAGGCTCCTTTTTCTTCTAAGTGACAAAGGTGAACTGGTTATTCAGCAGTGCAGCTGGTGAGATTAGCATTTTCCTGAGCTTTGCCACTTTAAGGCCCTGTGGATTGCCTTTCACCTGGACAAAAGAAACAAAGTTAACATCTATTTTTATTTGTGCTAAGTGGATTTACATTCTTCAAAGTGTAAATCTTCTTCCCTTTCTCTCCTCGGGAACTGACTGTAATTGCTTTCCAGAAACAATATGACCACATGGGTTGGGAATACTCATTTCCTCACTTGTGACTTTAGTTTTCAGAGTAAAGACTTTTTCACTGAATTCCTCTGTGATATTCTTCATAATACTTAATTGTAGATATAATGTACTCTAATGTTCTAGTAATGCAGTGATGAATGAGAAGAATGTTTGGATTTTGCCCGTATCACAGTATTGTGTTACACTTGAGGGTATAATCGTGCTGGTGCCTGATCTTTGTCATGACTGGGGTGCTTTTTATCCTTTTGGGGCAGGCAGGAGGTGTCAGCCCATCGTGCAAAGCAGGGAGGAACCTGCAGTTACTCCAGTTTTACCTGAGAAAAGTCTGTTTTCCTATCAGGAAGGAGAAGCTGATTTCAATTCTTCATGCTGAGAAAAAAACCTGGAGCTATTTTTAGCATTTTGAACCTGTTTATTCTCATTATCCTGAAAAGAGTTTTGTCCAATGAGTGTTGACATAAGCCCTTCTGAGCTGCACCTCAATGCTTTTTGGCTCAAGTAGGATTGTCTTTATCTCTCAATATTGCTATGTCAATACATTTGTTGTTTAGTTGCAAATAGCTGCTAAAAGATATTTAGACCATTCTTCCTCCCTTACATAGGTTCTGTCCTCAAGACAAGCAGGATCCTTGGTCTGCCAGTGACTTCCCTCGTGCCTGGAGTAGCTGGAAAGCCTCATCCCATTTTATGAGCTTAATCAAAACACGTTTTGTTCTTTGAGTGTTTGCTAAAAGGAAGTAGGAAAAAAGCAGTTGGGTATCTTCAGGACTTTTGTCATTGAATGTCTTTAACCTGTCAGCTTTCATGCAAGATTTCTTTGGCAAAGCACCGAATTCCCATCAGGAATTCGTAGTGTGTTTTAGTACCATTCCATCCTTTGGGCATAGGAAATTTCCAAGACACCACCCAGGGGATATTAGTCCTTCTCTGTGGTTTCTCAAAGGCTTGGTGCTGCTCAGTGCCCCCTGTTAGGCCTTGCAAGGCCCAAGGAAGGCATAGAAGGGGCATAACTGTCACCACTAACAGTTGAAATCCCCCCCACACAACATTTCATCAGTGAGTTTACTTGAAACTTGTTGATCTTTGTGGTTCATGAAGATGAAAGATGATCTGTAGAAATGGTCACGGATTTCTAACAAGGTGAATTGGAGGAGGATGTGAACTCAAAGGGGTTTTCAGCGGAGCTCTGTTCTGGGAGCTGGGTATTGTGTCCCACCAGGCCAAGTCCACATCTTACTGCCCATTTTGTAGGTGTTCCTCATGTGTTGGAAGTACAACGTATCCCAAAGAACTCTGCTGCTCAGGTAGTTATTTGGGAAACATTTCAAGTTGCAGGGTGAAGTTTTTTTCTCCCTACACTGCCGTGTGTGATCTTCCAGAATCAAAAGAAGCATCACTGGGGTTCTGTGCAAGGCACAGCTGTTCACTCCATGGAATACATGAACCTAACTGATTAGACACAAAAGCTGCTTGCAAGAGATTTTTCTGCAAAAGAAGTAGCTCCTTCTACTCATGAGAAATCCCATGTCCTGTTTCCCCGGTCTCCCTTTTCCCATCTGAATACAATCCTTTTGCATCATATGGTGGGATTTTTTCCCTCTGAAATATTTTCATGCTTTTCCTCTGATTTCTGAACATGTTTTACTGATTATCCTCCAGCAACCTCAAGCCTGTCTCAGACACACTGTTACATTTTTCCACACCCACAGGGTTTATTGTGCCTGGAAACTTTTATAATGAATGTGAAGAGATTTTAAATCTTCCTTTTTTTATCTTTTTTTTTTTCCTACTCTTAGATTGCTAGTTGCTTTTAGTACAAATACTTGATTGGGAGGGGAGCAGTAAAGCAGGGGGAATACAGGAAGGAAGAAAATATTATGACTAGTATCTCCAGATCTAATCTGTTTGTTCTAGATTATTTTCCATTTTTCCTAGCATTTTTTCTCACGGCTAATTGAGCAACCTCAATGCAATTGTGCAGGCCCCACTACAGACAGCACTCCTTAAAGGGCTGGGATTTATTGCGTGTCTTTCAGCCACGTTACAAAGGGAGGCTGTTTGTTTTTGCAAGGTCAGGTCCTAATTTTCCACTCTTGAGCTGTAATTTGACTTTATACATGATATGAGAACTGAATTCTGGGTTTAAGAAGGGAAGGAGGAGAGTCTGGCAGGATTAAATACTGCTCTTACGCACAAACTCCCAGTTGTTTTCAGTTTTTAAGATTTTTTTAGTTGACAGTCCGGGAAATGTATTATTTGCATAGATTAATGTGAGGGCTTTTGAATAAATGTAAATTCATAGATGCTAATACTATGCTGATTTCAACATGTTTTATACATTGCTTTTTCAAGAATTCCATTCTCTCAATTCTTGGCTTCTATTACTAGGATGGGGGAGGAGAATTGTTACCAGGGAATAAAAAGAAAAGATAGATTTATATTACCTGCTATTGTCACTCTAGGGATAACATGTATTATTTCAGAATATATTTAACCTCACTTGGTAGGATTTCTGTAAGATGGATTTATTACTTTAGGGTCTTTAGGGTCCCACATGCATTTACTGTTTTGCTTAGAGATCTCATGTAGAGCAATAAAAACTTGCTTTTGAGCAAGGCTTCCTTCTTACAGTACCAGAGTGATGTTCTTGTGGGTGAGGATCCTCATTTCTAACCTGTAATTACATTAATATTTTTGCAGCTGCTGAAGGCAGGCTGAAAGGTTTTAATGAAAGGTGGGTTTGGCAGGTTGTAACCTGCAAGGGAATCTCGGAGCTGGGAATGCCAAGGCTTTTTGGTTAGATAGGTGGTGAATGCATATTAAATAAAAACTTGGCATTGCTTTTCTTAATAACTGTTGAATACACAGTCAAGAGAGTAGAGTAGCAAATCTAGTAGGCAGGCATAAGTGTATACATATAACCTTAATTAAATTTTACATGAGAAGAGTTTGGTGCTTGATGTCAACTGCTGATTAATCAGTGGTTTATGGTTAACTTTTTTCTTTTGCTAAGCTATGAAATGTGTTTGTTTAATTAAAAAACTTGTTTACAAATAAATGAACCATCTTGGTAACTTCTTGTAAAGTGAGGGCAGCATTATTTTGCTTTATAATCAACACTGATTTTGTGAGACTCTACTTCAAAGGGATGCATCCAGTGCCTTTGAAAATCCATGTGTGCTGGGCCCCTGATACAGGAAATCATTTAAATGCTTTCCTTTTCACATGAAGTAAAAAGTGTGCATAAAGACTTCCCAAAATAGGAATGCTCTCCTGTAACAGAGTTTCATTCATACTGCTAAATATGGGTCAGGAATGTAACTTTAGATGTTGGGTTTAAATATTTAAGTATCTGTGCTCTTTTTTATTGAAGCTGAAATAGCTGTAAATGATTTTATTTTCATCTAAACATTTTTGCCTAGCTGTTGTGAGAAGTTGTTTTCTGTTGGGGAATTGAAATCAATTTCTTTTTCAATTAGCAAACTTTTAATTACTGAGTCTGGTAATTAATTTTTTATTTAAAAAAAAAAATAAACCTGAAGGTCTTTGTTTGATTCCATGTGCACTATAAACTCTGTTTCCTCCCAGCCCGTGGAGGTGGACAGGCAGCAGTAAAACCCAACCTCAAGCTCCTACAAAACCCCCGAACACCAAGCTTTTCAAACCTACCTTTGGTTCTGCTCCTCCTTGTTACAAGTTTGCCCAGCACAGCCCTGCCTGACTCTCCTCTCAGTCCCTGATGGGGCAGTTTGACCCTGTTCTGCCAAAAACCTGCTGCTGATTTCCACTGCATCTGGATCAGCTGTTAGATGTCTGTCCAAAATGTCTCAAAAAAGAATATGCTTCTTATTCATTTTACATTGAAATCTGATACTGTGTATGGATACAATGGGTTATATAGTTGGAGATTACATAAACACCATGCCCACCTTTTCCTCATGAGAATACATGTACACATTTTTGAACCATCTTTAAAGGAATGTATTTTATAAGCTCTGCCTTATTTTATGTTGAGCATGGACTGCAGACACAGCACTGCTTTCTTGATTTCTTTTTCAGGGGCAGTTGTGTAATACTTACAGAGACTTTCAAGGCCCGTGTTCTTGGTGGTTTGTNAGATAATACTCTTTTAAGAAGCTGAAATCAATTTCTTCTGTTGACCCTTCATTGAGTTAACAGTTCAGTGCAAGTGTAACAGTTTAGTGTCTTACATAAAACCTAGTAGTAGAGTGATTCTTTGCAGGAACCCTGTAGCAGGCAATTACTGGCTGTGGTGTCTTATGAGTTTGGAAGATGTGATTTCTCAGATGACGGAGCACTGGTGTGAAATTCTTATGAAATCTCTCCTTTGCTTGGGTATCCAAGTGCAGAGATTCCCTTTCTATATTTACAGTTTTCTTTTATGGCCTTTTTCCCCTAAAGATCAATTTTCCTCTTCTCTCCTTCCCACTTTTTTGTGGAAGATATAAAAATCTTACTCTGTTGCTACTAATTTTTTTCTTCCCATTCTAGTTGTGTTCCATGAATTTTCTCTTCAAGAGAAAATCACAACTGTGGTTGATAATTTCAGATGTTACTGCATAAATTCCTCAGGCCTGATGGCGTAGCAGAAATGTTCAGCTGGATACAGGTTTTTTTGGAAGATAAGATATGTACTACATGTTAGTATCAACATATGTTATTGAATGCAATTCTGAAAGTGTCAGAGATACAGTACTAGAGGACAAAATTGGCTCGTTTTAATCTTGTTTGTGTTTTGGAATGCATAGAAGAGATTGAGTACATGAAACAGCGCTCACTTTTTTTTTAATTTTGTAGCTAATGTGGGTTTAACAGTTAACTGATCCAGGGGAATTAATACTTCAACAGCAACTGAAGTTGGTTCATTCTGAAAACAAACATTGCGTAGGTGTGGTGGAAGAATTAGTCCTTGAGAAAGCATTTATGGGTCATTTCATGGTTGGACATGTTTGTTCAGCCATCACAAGTGTTGCAGGTTTGGGTCGGGAGTGGGCACTTTTCTCTCATGAGTAAAATCAAGATAAAATTGTCTAAACTACGAGCACTGCATACCCTCATTGAACTAATTTACATGTTTCATCTTGTATCATCTAGTCT
>WEIV01017438.1:83936-98568 GCA_013390005.1 Calyptomena viridis
AATAGATATTCACAAAATTACTTCATATGCCTTTTTTTTCCTAGGAGAAAATTACTAGGGCAATATGTAAAATGTAAGCAGTTTATTGGGATATGTATTTATAGAGTTCTTTGAATTTCCTTTTCATGGTAATACACATGGCTTCCACATAGAATTTGGATTTAAACAGGACATTTCAATCCCCTGTCTAATTTCGTATGTTCATTTTGTTGGCTTAGGAGAGTTTTAGCTGGTGCTAAATTATGTGGGAGGATAATTTCTGTTAAAAAGAGAGGAAATTTTGTATTTTAGGGGTGACCCACCGGCGACTGCATCTATTCTTGCTATTTATGATAGCTAAAGTTGACTGAAAGTTCTGAAATTTTGATTTATTTTGTATTTTATAATCTGTGCCCTGAAAATACGAGGAGTCTCAAATTTTGATTCTCTACTTATGCCAGGGCATCTTCCCCAGGGTGCTGTATTGCCTTTCTTTCATTGTAGAGGTAGCTGACACAAAATTTTGCCTGAAACAATGACACTTGGGTGATGTTGCTAAGCCAATTCACTGACATCTGCTTTTCTGGTATCTTGTGTGATACTTCAGTGCTCTTTGTTGCCAGGTGAACAGGAGATTTTTTCTATTCTGCCTGTGCAGAACTGAGGTACAGTCTCATCCAGGATTGAGATACAGGAGTTATCCCAAGAACTTGAGTAAAAGCACTTATTTCCCAGAAGAAGTTTGATTTTGTTTCTGCAATTCTTTTAAGTTGGCTGTGGCAAACTACTTGTCAACTTCAGTGGGGAAAAATTTTCATTTTCTGTAAATAAATAAACTCAGGGTAGGATGGTAGTGGAAGTTGTATTTTGCATTGTGGTGTTGCTTGCTTAAACCTATTGAATATTACGATTGTTTGTTGAGTGTTATCACTGTGTCATTCATTTGTTTAATATGTAGGATGATTAATGTTTGCTGATACCACTGATGAATTCAGCATAATAAAATTAAGGTAATCACATTGTCAGGTACCAGGAGGCATATTTTTCGTGTTACAAAATACACCTGTTCTAAACAGCAGTAAGAGTGACCTGACTGCACTAAACTGACACAGCTGTATTTATAAAATAACTTGAATGAAATCCATCTAAACTACTTAGTTGGGGTTTTTTGGGCAGTGACCTGATCTAGCTGGCCATTGCTGGATGGTGTTTTATTAGATTCCAGTTGTTAGCAAACAATATCTGTGAAAGCTTGTGGGAGGAAACGTGGTGTAAGAGTTTGGATTCTTGCTGGTGGAATTGCTGGAATTCTTTACACATCTGTAATCAGCCTTAACTGATATCATTTGGTAGTTTATCCAGCTCTGAGTTTTATAATCCAGAACAGAAAACTGGCTTATGCTGGGAATAACCAGTGATGAATGTGAGTTTTACTGGTTTGGGCAAGTTGTGTTGCTACAGAAATAAGCTGATGTGAAACAGGATGGGTATAACCAGATACCTTGTGAAAGCAACTGAGATGAGGCAGAGCAGCTGTCAAAAATGTTCTTGTGCAAATGTGGTTATCTGTATTTTTGGACTAACCAGCATTTTGTCTTCCCAGCAGCTATACTTCTGAATGGAAGTGGCTTGCAGACAGAGCTAGAATTGGCAGCCGTTGGACATGGCTTCAAGCCCAGATTTCAGAACTAGAATACAAAATCCAACAACTAACTGACCTTCACAGGCAGATACGTGCCACCAAGGTATTGTCTGTAAGCTCCTAAATGGGCTTTTATCTTCTGACAATGTTTCATTTAATATTTATTTATCTGGGTCCTTTTCCTTGTTGTTGCTTTNACAGGTCAAGGATTAATTATTACTAAAATTCCAATGTGTTAAACTTAATGGACTAGTTTTTGTAAATCAAACTGTCTAGACAGTGGGAAAGTGACATTCCTAAAACATTAGTAATCTAACTATCAATTTAATGGGTTCCTCAGGTTATTCCCATGTACAGGAAGCCAAACCTGTGATAATTCTGGTCATGTCATAGTGAGGTGTTTTAGAAGAGGAGTCTTTGAGTCTCCATTGATGAGCGTTGTGTGGGTTGTCTGCTCTGTGCTGGAGTCCGGGAAGCACAGATAGAGAGGAACCAGGGGATGCTTCAGACTTTATATGTCTGAACATGAGACTTAGAGGGAGTTTAAAAGGAGAGGTAAATCACCCCAGAGAGCATTTCCTCTGAACTCGTAAATTAAAATTATTCCCTCTTCTCCTTTCGCCCTCAAAGCCCTTCTTTTCGTAACCAACTTTTCCCCAGTCAGGTTTTTCTTTACAAAAGAATTGAAGAGCCTTTGAGGGTCTGTGCCCATAGAAGTGAAAGGAGGCTTTGTATTTTGATAAAGAATGAAAATTCCCGTGTTTTAGTGTTTTCCTAAATACCAGGTACACACATACTCTTACACCCAAAAATGTCCCCCTCTAGGATGTCATAGGTCTGATGAGCTACAGAAGATGGAGAAATAAATATCAGAGAAATAAGAGGAAGAACATTCTTTTAGTCTTGCATTTTCTTTGCTTTAAGGGATAGGTTGGCTTGGAGCCTGGTCATCTTCCTGGTGGAGATTTTTAGGGCCATTCCTCCCTGCAGACTTCATGCCCCTTTTCCTAGCTATGGTATTTAGTGTTTGCCATTGTGTCCCATAGGGAAAATAGGCACCTACTTTCTTCAGATGGGGCTTTTTTTTGTGTACATGTTTACAGTCCACCAGTGCAGCAGCTCCAGAAGGACATGTGGGCTGATAAAAGAGCTCTTTGTTTTCTTTTAATGGCTGCAAAGGAGTTGTACAATATCATTAGAATTTGTACACTGTGTTTAACAGTTTCAGAGTGTTTTTCGTGTGCTTTGAGAGGAAAAAAATGTGATTCGTAGTCAGTGAATGAGGATTTCAGGCAAAATGCCACTCCTGGAACACCATAACACAATAGGAAGGGAGATGGGCAAATTGTGGGCTTTTTCCTGGCCTCCTACACCATGTCTTCTCCATCTCCATGCACATAGAAGTAGCAGCTCTGGATCTTGGAGGGTCCTTCCATTTAAAAAGGTCTCTGTCTGCAAAACAAAACGATTTCATTTGGGAGGGAGGGCACTCATTGCCAAAGCCTAGTGGTTGTAACCCACTAAACTTAGAACTCCTTTGTAGTCAGTATTAGTCTTCTAATTCTTTACTCTTGCTCTTTGCCTATTCTGTCTCTCCCTTTCCATAAAATTTTCCTCTTCCTGTTCTGCTTTCCCCTTTTCTTTCTTGGTAAACAGGTTTCTGCAACTTCAAAAAACAAAATTCCTGTGTGTGTGTGTCTCTCTCTCTTTTCAGCGCTTTTCATCTGTGTCATCCTATTCCTCTGATCTCAGAATTTGAGTTTTAGACTCTTTACACTCTCTGTAGTCATGACCTGTCATTCTTTTACTAAAAAGACTTAAAGATTCTAAATTCTAAAGGAGTCTAAATTCGTCGAGGTGGCTTATCCTCCTGTTGTGGCACACAAGAAGTAGATCTCTACTTGAATTTTCTTGAACATACTGCCCAGAGTATGATACTGTCTGGATTTGTGTCCATTTGCTGTAAATGGAAGAGCACAGATGATGATCTGTGTGGAAAATCAAGCATTGATTTGATGGATGTTCAGAATCTCTGTGCCCCTTTTGAGCACTAAAACAAGTTTTCAAGAACCTGTGTTTGTTTTTAGAGAATATCTTTGTTCTCATCTTTGAATTTATAACTCAAACAAAGGAATAAGTTAGGGACACAATGAGAACAGGAGAATTCCATGTTTTCTTCCGCTGTCCTCTCTGAAGACTCTTGGAGACTTGCTTTCATATTTTAAGGCAAGTTGATGCAGAGACAGGAGTCAAATCTGAGTAGAACTACAGGATCCTTAGTTTTCCACAGCCACAACCTAGGTGAAGGCTGTCTTGCTTAAAGAAATAATAAGTCTTCCTTGTTCCTTGATTTTAGTGGAATATTCCCATTAGAAAGACACATTTGAGGCAGTGTAGTTGAATAGTCTCATTCCTTAAATATCTGCTTAATATTTGAGTAACAGTAGTTAAAAGCAAGTAAGTTCTTTCTCTTGAGAAAAAGAGAGGTTTGGTAGAGTTCTCTGAGTATGGACTTGATTTTTCCAAGATAATGGCAAATTAAGGGACTATTTGTGGACTGGTTTTGACTGTTACAAAGGGTTTTTTGCTTGTATTTTGTTTAATATTTTAAGTTCTTAAACCAACTGAGATTTTACCTAGGATTGTACTTGACACATGTATTTTTCTAATCTGTCATGTGGAAAAAACAATGGGGGTATTTTCCTAGTTCCATTTTTGAAACGCTGGTATTTCCCTACCATATAAAGTTACATTTATCTTGTTAGGTGGTATTCTGGATGGTACACCATGTCTGATGCTACACTTGTGCAGATGGTCTTGAAAAGCAATGAGATTACTGGAATATTTAAGGAAGTTACTTCTAATTCTGATACTCTGAAAACGCTCACCTTAAAGAAAATGAGTTACTAAATTGTAAAAGGCTTTTGTTTTGAATTGTATCATCTCTGCTACATAAAAAATAACTGCCTTGATGTTTTGCTTAGAGAGTCACTGTCCCTGGAAGTATTTAAGAAAAGACTTGATGAAGCACTTAGTGCCATGTTTTAGATGAAGGGTCGCTATTGGATTGTAGGTTGGACTTCATGATCTCAAAGGTCTTTTCCAACCTTGATAATTCTATGATTTCTGTGATTCTAAGAATAAGTGCAATAGAGCCCTTTAAAATACCTCCACAACATTTATTGACTGTGAAGACTAAAACCAACTTTGAATCAAAGGGTGGATGTTTCTTACAGAGAAAACAAATGACGGGCAAACGATGATCTAATACTCTAGTTATGAATTTCTGATTTGAATATTGGCACAGATGTTTTAGCAGTGATATTATTATAAGAAGTAGCATAAGTGATGCAGCTTTTCATTAAGGAAAATGACTACTATTTCTGTATTTTAGCTGTTAAGTGTATTTAAAACCTAGTTTAAGTGCTCCAAAGTCACTGGGACGATTTAAGAGGGATCTTCCAGGTTTGCCTGCCCCTTAAAAATTATTTAGGATGGTTAATCCGTTGTCAACCAACTGTGTTCAATTGCTGTTGTCTAGGGGATGGTGATCTTAGAAGAATTCCCATTTCCAAAAGACATTTTGAAGAAACAAATCCAGTTGACAGAGCGAGAAGCTTTATTAAACGCCACAGGGAACTCCCAAGCTGCCATTGAGAGACAGGATTCTTTGCCAGAGCATGACTTTGAAATGTCACCCAGCAGCCCTACTCTGCTCTTAAGAAACATAGAGAAACAGGTAAAGTAACACAAAAACTGGCTTCTGTGGGGGTGACTTCCATAAAGAAAGGTATTTCACAGTCCTGAAGGGTTGAATAACTACAGTGTACATTAGGTTTACAATTTAACCTTTTCCTTCTGATGTGTCTGTGTTACCTCTTTGTTTCCATCCAAATGGCTACATCCAAAGGGCCATCCACAAACCTGCCTCTGCTTTGGAGTCACAGTCAGTGTACAGTTGCTCCAGGTTGTTTCAGGAAATACTTACAGGAAATGGAAGTATTTCTCCAGGTATTGGTGGAGATATGTTGCACTTACAATAAAAAAAAAAAAAAAAAACACAAAAAACCCAAACAAGAATGTAGTTGTTGATCTGCCTTCTCAAGCATGGTGGGAATCTGGTTGGGAGCTGAGGAATTCCAGGTACTTAGCAGGCTTTCTGTTCTGCTTTGTGGTGTTCAAAACTGTTTCCAAGGTTAGTTCCAGGGAATAGGATGGGAGATTTCAGCAGAGTTTTCTTTTGCTCGAAAGTACATGAAGAATGTGATCGGATCACATTGCTGAAGGAGAAAGGAAATTTGTTTTCAGAATGAATTTATGCAGTTTGTGTAAAGGGCATTAACATGTTGCTCTGCTGCTCCACATAAATTCCTGGTCATCCACATGTCTTAAATGGGGTAAAAGTAGCTTTTTATTTTTTTTTCTTATTGGATAATCATACTTTCCTGTTCTTAAAATGCTTCCTCTGTTCGATAGATCTTATCCCACCACAGGCAGGAGTGAGGAAGCAATGGAACAGGAAATATATATATGCTCAGTGCTGGCAATTGCATAAGGTAAACCAAAGAGCATTTTTAGAATGTGGTGAATTGCCCCTC
Organism: Calyptomena viridis; assembly: GCA_013390005.1. Classification (NCBI taxonomy): domain Eukaryota; kingdom Metazoa; phylum Chordata; class Aves; order Passeriformes; family Eurylaimidae; genus Calyptomena; species Calyptomena viridis. Next base: position 90,156 of record WEIV01017438.1, read on the forward strand.
TGTAAGTGGTTGCTTGGAGAATTAAACACACCTTTCAGTAAGACATTTGACAATTAAAGTCATAGTGATGTGTTTCCTGGTCCCCGAATAGCCAAAAACTTGGTCCCGGAACTTTGGTGATCTAAAAACTACTTTGAAGTAAAAGTGTTCTTCATTTAACACATCTCACATTGGGTGTTTTCCCTTTACACCATAAAGAGCTTTGGGGTTTGATTTCCTTTTTGACTACCAGTTTCGTAAATCAACCATGAATCTGAGGGTCTGAGTTTCTTCTTGTTCAGAGTAGGCTGAAGTACATCCCCAGATATTCTCAAAGAATTCTTCAATCTGATGTTAAGGTAGTTGTTTAAAAAAAAAAAATTTACTTGTGAACAACAAAAAAATTCATAGAGAATGGAAGTGACAGAGGGTGGCAATTTTTGTTAGTACTGGTTACAAGTCCTTTTCAGAGCTATGCAAGTTTTTAAATATATGTATGTTTTTCCTTGTGTTTTGGAAGTCTGCCATTGTTTTTGTGCTTTTGTATTAAGTTGAGACTTTGCTCCTTACAGATTGAATTCTGTTGAGGTTTTTAAATCAGTCTGCTAAATATTTTACTGGCATCTTGTTTGCTTTGTCCAGACCTTTTGTAATTGACTTGCTATTTCTATGCCTCAGTATCCATTGCTGAATATTTTATTCTGATGTGAAATTTTTACCCAATTGCATCATTTAAACATGAACAGAAAATATGCGAGTTGTAATAAAATGGAAAAAAATTTTTTTTCCTCTTTCTGCGTAAATATAAAATAAAAATGTAAAATGAAAATGTAAAGAAAACTTACTGGGTAACTTTTAGCAAATCATGTTTTACGTATTCTTAGTTCTGGATGAAAATCCGACAAAGTAATGTAAAGGGTTTTTTTAAAAGAAAGAAGTATGCAATTCCACATACATTTGATTTTTGTTTAGTGTCTAGAACACAGTTTCCTCTAAGAAAGCTACATTCATTGTCAGCCTTTAAGGTCTGACATTTAAAACAAAAACATCATTGTGAAATGTTATCTGGAGTCAGTCCACAATTCATTGCTTTGCAAGGAGTAACTCTTAATCTTAACAAATTGGCTGCATTTGGTTTGGGTCAGTCCTGAAAGTACAGGTTTTGTTGGAGTTGGGGGGCTTCTTGTCCTATTTTTGAGGATACCAGAATATTTTATCCATTCTGTCTGTGGTTACAATAGTCCTCATGTAGTTACACTTCCTTTTATAAAAACTTGTTTGTCGAAGTACAGTGAGCAATGAAGAGGATTCTTTTAAGAACAAAAATACTTGGAGTGAACAAAATGTACGATGAATAGACTGTTGACCTTTTTTCTCCCTGTTGAAATGCTTGTCAAATGGCCAGTTACCAGCTCTGGCTGCAGCTGTTGCAACATCAGCTGTGAAGTGTTCTGGTTTCTTTTAACCTTTTAAAAACCTTTGGTTTCAATAGTAACATCACTAACGTGTTTTGTGTGCTACTTATTCAAATGTATAAACAATGCCCTTGGCAGCTTGTTCAGGATTGTGTTGGTGTTTTATTGGGGTTGGAGGGGGGATTTTTGGTGTAGTTGAACATCATAACTGTGAAAGAAAAACCATGTGACAGTCGATTATTCACAAGAAGAAACTAAATATGATTATTCCATGATGTGTGTGACTGAAATCCTGTCCAGGAAATCAACAAAATCCCAGGAACTCTGAGCTGTTGAGTCTGGATAAAAGTCTGACTACCTTTTATTTTATTTTTTTTTCCAAGAGTGCACAACTGAGTGAAATCATCAGCAGCCTAATTGCTCCACTCAATCTGTCTCCAGCTTCTTCATCCCTTTCATCCAAGACCTGTAGGCACAGACAGCTGGCCAATGGCATCTCCTTCAGGTAGGTGACAGTGGAGTAGCTTTTTTTTTTTTGTGAATAACTTTTGGTAAAGTTGTGTAGATGGAACTATTAACCATTACAGTATTAAATCAGGAAAAGAGAGCTGATTTCTATAGGTTCAGGAGAAGTAAAGTCTTGTTTGTAAGGCTGGAAGTAACAGTTTTGTTGTTCTTAAAGACATCATAGAAGTACAGCACCACAGCAAGTACATTTAAGTACTGGAAAGATGAATATATCTATCAGCTTCATTAATTTTAAGCACATTGGTCTTCAATAAAAGGCCAAATTTATCTCTGCCACCTACATCTTCAGGAATTTGGAGATACTGTTTTCCATTCAAGGTGTTTCATTCTGTATGAAATACCTTCCAGAATGACTGTAGCTTGAAATTGATATTGTAGAAGAATGTTTCTCAGTATTAGTCCATATTACCTAGTAATTCCATCTTTTAATCAAAATAATTCCATCCTTTATTCAAAGGTTTTAAGTACAGTACAGGCTCTAATAAGTGTTAGTCTCAAAACAGCGTTAAGGTACTTGACTACAGTTCTGTCTTACCAAAGACTTGGGTATGTTGGGTGTTTCTCCTGAGATACAGGCAATGGGATTTTTGAGGATGGAGGGGTTGCTGTTATTCACAGGTTTTAAGATCAAGTAGATGTAGAAACTGTTCCCAAGTAGATGCGAGGTGTTCATGGCAGAGTGTGCAGCAGAATGTAATTCCTGGCTCCAGGCTCCAAGGAGAGCTGGCCACACCGTCTGGTTCAGCAGCTTTGCTGCAGAGGCTGCAGCCTCCCACAAAGAGATTATGATGAGCAGCTTCTTTGGCTGCCTTCTGTTCCCCAGTGATTTTGTGACTCTGCCCTAAATTTAAGGATGAAGGGGTCCTGTCATTTGATATCCATGCTCCTGATGTGGCAGTTGTTTACAGATAACGTAGGGGAAAATCAGAAGATTCCTCTGAGTTTTGGAGTAAAACTAGCCCTGAAATAGGAGTTCATAATAGAGGTGGGTATGTGAAAGAAGAGAGTAATTTAGGCTGTGTCTTGAATCTGTGACTGTTTCATGAGACAGCTGAGGAAGAGTTCCTGCTTTTAAAAATGTTTCTAGGAGTGTATGAACTTGACTTCTTGGTGAGAGACTCTAATGATGTAACTGCAAGACAATTCTCTTCTGATTTATTAGGCACTGTCCAAAATCAGGCTGCTTTCCATTTCATGACTGACACAGTTGTTTGCTTATAGACCACTCTCTCTAAAGTTGGTTGTTTTCTGCCCACGACCTATAAAAGCCCAAAGGATGGTAGGACTCGGAAGATTTTCCCAGTGCTGTTGCTGTGAACTGGAGTTGGACAAGTTAGCTGTTGGAAGGGAATATGAGAGACTTCAGAGCCTTCTAGATGTCCTCTTAAAAATGAGTTAAATAGTTAAAATTAACTTTCCACTGCTTATGAAGTGTTTAAAAATCTGCAAATAAACACTGGTCATTAAAGATGGTAAATTAAGCATGATACAGGATGGTTGTCATGAGAATCCTCCAGGGAAATTCACTGTCTCCTGCTTCTTGAGGGTTTTTTGAGTGTGTTTCAGACTCTATGGTATTTTGTTGTAGTAGCTTTGTGTTCAATCGAGACAGTTACATGGTTAACTTAGTTCTTGGCTGCATCTCCTCTGGATTTTTCTAGAGCTTCCTCTGTGTTCAGTATTTCAGAAAGTAGAAATCAAAATCAAATGGAAAGTAAGGGGCTTTTTTTTGTTTGTTTCGAGAGGGAGGAAAAATGGATGAAAGCGATTTTTACTTAAGTAAATTCTTGAACTTAGTTGTAGGCTGTTGATGTGAAAAACACAATAGTCCATGTTTAAAGCAGGTTTAAGCATGAGGTTCTTTGGGGTTGGTAGTCATGGGGTTGTAGTACAGATGCTCAAAGCAGCAGTTCCCTAAGCTAATGGTAGCCACTTAGTCATGAGGGGAGAGCAGGGAAAAGGTCCATTACTTCAGTGCAAACAGTGCCTGTCTGGTGTCTTGGTGTGCATCTGGGTCAAGAGGCAGGTATGTGGAAGTCTAGAAGTTGGGCTTGAGACCATCTGACTTTGAGGTGGATAATTGAAAACTGTTGAGAATTCAGGGGAATTATTCTAAGAAGTTTTTTTGCATGAAGTGTAAACCTTGTATTTCTTTCTCAAGCTTTAAAAATGCAGTGTTAACATTAAGAATGTCATGCTTCAGTATTTTGGGCTTTTTCTTGGCGCTTGCTGATGTGTTCCTTTAAATACTTTGTCCCATCCCTCTGTTAATTAGCACGTTTTTTTCATGCATCTGTGTCAGAAAGACAGTTCAAATTCAAGCCTGTAAAGCCTTGTTGCCACACCAGCACAGCTTGAGATGCTGTTTAATCACACTTCCATAACAAGCCCTTCTATCTAATAAAAATGTACTGTTAAAAGAATGTCACTTGTCAAAAAAGATTTGTAAGTGGCCTTGTAATAAATTAATTTTCATGTTTTATTGTGTTACAACTTTACCAATAAAACAGTGACTTGTGACAAGACAAAATAATTATTTGTGCAGATAGATGACCCGTTATGAACCAAGGCCAAGATGTCTTGTATACCTGCACTGCTCAGGCAGTTCAGAGTTGCCTTCAAGGTCTTCAGTGTTGTAAAAATAAATGCACACTTGAGTGCTTTTTGCAGGAAGCCTTCAATTTTGCAGATAGATGTTGCTGCAGCAGCAAAATAAAACCAGGAATACCTATAGTAGGAAAGTGCATTCTTTCCACTGAGTCATTTCCACCCAGCTGGGAGAGTGTTTTGAATTCCTACCTTGTGGAAGTTACCTGTTCTGGTGAGCAGGCAGACAGGTTGGTGAGGGTGGTCTGAGGTTGTTCTCCATACACATGTAGGGTTTTCTACTGCTCTTGGCCACTTAATTTTGACTGTACACACTTGGAGTTCCTAATTTAGTGGTCACTGGTTTGTAAAGCTTTACTTAGGTTTCAGTTCTTGAACAAAACTAGAAAATCTTGACAGTATTAGAGCAGGACTCTAGGTCTCCTTTATGTTAGTGTGTCTGCTATCTTGAATGGAAAGTCAGTTTGAAGGGTGACTTTTAGTTATAACTTAACACTTTTAACACCTAGGAGTTTTAGAAAGAGAATTCTTGAATTTGGAAAAAACCAAAACCAATTATGTGCTCGAGGGCTCCATTTTGATATTTGTTTCCATGAGCAGAAAGGTGATCAAGAATGATAAGCTTCCTTTCCTGACCATAGAATTTTATCAATGAACAAACAAAGCACATACACGGTTTCCTGAAACTCTGTGCTAGAACATTGTAGTGTTTATAAAATTTCTTAGAATTGGAGAGCTAATGCTAATCAGTGTGTGAAATCTTGGCCTGTGCATGTGGGGCATATTTAACCTTTTGTACTTCCTCCCTCCCCATTAATCATGAAATTGCAGAGCTTCAGACAACAGAGAGGTGTCCTCTTCTAGCAGCTGGTTACTTGATCATCAGCACATCAAGAAAAGAAGAAGAGAAAGGACAAGGCTAAGATCTGTCTCTGTGACTAATGTGAGCACATCTGCCCGCACAAGGCCACTTCAGAGTTTCCAGAAGAGGAAACTCTACAGAATGCACAGTGCCTGTCACTGGAACCAGCAGGTAGGCCCTTGCCTCTCTCTGCAGGAGAGGAAACCAGAGTCCAGCTGCTGGAGTCTTTTCTGGTATGCCTGAAGAATAGTGCATGCTGTGCTGGGTATTCCTTGCATCCAGGGACCATTTAGTGTGTGTGGCAGGAGTACTGAGTGTTGTCAGCAGGAGCTCAGAGTTAATGAACTGAACATAACAATTAAAGATCACTCAGAGTCCTGTTTATCAAATGGGTTTGTTGTGTGGCTTTCTTTGCAACTCTTGTACAGTCTAAGAGACAAGTTGAGAGCTTCCTTGGGAGGTGTGGCTGCTGAGGAGACATGCTACAGTGTAAATCAGCTGTCTGCTTATTTTCAGAATACTTGTTTCAGCTATGAGAAAGTTTACACAGCTGGTGGCACATTATTTTCTAGGAAATTGAATTGCAATATTTTAATCTTTCTGGTTTTGCTGTTTCTGATTAGTCATACTGCCTTTTTTATGACACCTTAAAAATGCTTTAAAACTCTCAATATTTTCTGTATTACAGAGAAATGAATATTTTAAAATGGAAAAGCCACATTGTTGTGCAGGGCAAGGCTATCTGTTTGCATCTGATATTAATAGCATATTTCTGATAAGAATACATAATGAGTTTAGCTGTGGTGCTTAAAGCAACAGTCTAATTTGGGAGCAGAGACAATATGAACCCATTCTTTAGAGCAGAGCTGATCCCAAGGGGTTTTAATTTCTTGGCTTTACTTTGCCTGTTAAAAGTGTGTTATATTAAAGGAAATCTCCATTACTCCTTGGCTAACTGTCTAGAATTTACTAAGTGTGCCAGTGATCTGGGGAAAAATTTCTCCTGCAAGGATGTTCTGTGCTGATTCAGCATCTACTGCAAAATTGCAGAAGTGTCCTAGTTTTAGCAAGAGAGTTTATTGAAAAACTGTCCAGTTTCTTATTAGCTTGAGTTCCCAGCTTCCTGGCAGTGGGGTTTAAAGACTTGGCAGCCTGCCCTGGAGAGTTTGGTAGGAGAGTTGGGAGCTCTGCCTCCTCCTTTCATCTTCCTTGAATTAGCCAAGGAGACTATGGCTGACGTGGACTTTATTGTTTCCCATTCGGTCCAATCTGTGTCCTGGTACAGAGTTTGGAGACCTTGTGCCCTGAGTGATGCCTCCAATGCCACAGGGGCTTCTTACAGCTGTAGAGATGGATCCTTAACTAAAGACTCCAGGGCTTTCCCTTCCTTCTGCTTAAACATGAGAGGTTTTCACTCCAGATGCACTTTGTAAATAACAGGCTTTTCTGGAAGCCTACATCTTGCAGGCTCAACTATTCCATATCTCCACAAGCACTGCCTGTGTCTCTGTTTTGGGCCAGAGTTAGTGCAGTTCAGAGAATAACAGTGGAAGGAGCAGCAGGGGTTCAAGGCAGAGCTTACATTTTTACCTGCAACCAGTCATACATGTTCCATAGGTTACAGACTAAAAAGGTATATTTGCAATTTACCTTTGATTTTAGACTGCAAGCAAAAAGTGCATTTTTAGGTTACTACTTAAGGCTAGAGAAAATAAGAGGTGGTGGCAGCAATCAAACTACCAGCTTCAGTTTTCTTGCTAGTGCCAAATTCATTTAAAATTTTCAAAACTAGGTAAAGCTGTGAACAAAGCCTCTTAAATGGTTTTGGTTAAATACAGAGGATCAGAGATTCTGCTGGGGAAATAAGTGATAAAATTAGACTGGACATTTCCAGCACATCCTGACTATCAAACCTAAATGGATTTCAGATCTTTGAATTATTCTAGCAAGGCCTGTCACTGTGTTAGTCCTGCACTTGCTACACTTGGTTCCTAGCTGTTGGTGGGATTGCTCAGACTGTAATGGAAGAGCAGTAGCTGTCAGCCCAGGCTAGCTGCTGGATTAGGCAGATGTCTAAGAGTAAAACAGGGAATGGCTTCTGGGATTGATAACTAGTTTTCTTTGAAAATGCATTTATATTCCCAGTAGCAATCCAGCAAATTTCCTCTGGTTTTTCAGAGAAAACAGTTACTTCTTAGCAGCATGGAAAATAGTTGGATTTTTAATGTCATGTTAGTGTGCCATCTCTATCAAGTGCCTCTCCCATATTTCCTCAAGTTTTACATGTTTATATAAGCCCTGATACCACGATCTGTAGGAAGGCCCTTTTCTTTAAGGTCACTGGCCTGAAACCAAGCTGGAGCTATGGAGGGCTTACTGCCACCTCCCAGCAGCAGATGTGGAGATAACAGAGACCAGATTGCCCAAGTCAGAGGAGAAAATTGAATCTTGTGAATGTTACAGCCCAGCTTCCTCACAGTGCCTGGCAGTGCTGAGGGGCAGTGCTGCTCTGCAGAGTGACTAAAGAATTCTGACCAGAGAATCACGGCAAAACGCAGACTTCCCGTGTCTGGGAGATTAAAAAACCCTGGGATAGCTTTGAGGAACTTGGGTTTGGGGGTTTTTTGCAATGACTGGTTGTACTCTTTGTACATCTGAATGGCTTTCAGTGTGTTGTCCCTCACATCTCTTCGGATTCATTTGGGAAGCTCGTTTTTTCCCTCACCCCCCAATGTCTATGTTGGGAAAAGCAAAGTATGGAACTATGAACTGCTGTCCCATCTAGCAGTTCATAAGAAGACAGACACATTTTTTTCTCTTATCTCCTGCCCTGCCACATACAATGAGGCTCTAGTGACATAGTAGCCTCTGAGTCCCTGTTGAGACATGCCCTATATTGTCCTCTACTTTGCTGTATTTCTTGTCCCCTGCTCTTTTAGTAAAATAATCCTCACTCAGGGTCATATCTAGGAGAAAATATAGAATGCTATGAAACTCTAGACTCTCAAGATACTCTTTGGTT
>WEIV01017439.1:2047-17316 GCA_013390005.1 Calyptomena viridis
TGAATATCCAAGTTTTCTTCCAGTTCTGGGATCTTCTACCCTTTGTAGAAGGTTGTCAATACAGATGCTTGGTAAACTGCTTGGCAGGAAGCAATCACTCCTGAAGCTTTCCATGAATCCAGGACATTCTGAACATCTCAGTGCAATGTCAGTAGCCACCTCATGGAATGCATTTCCAGAGAAGTGCCAAAAACACCAAGGACATCTGTTTGAGGGCTTCACAAGCAGTGACAGAGCCTTAAACACAACTGATTGGACTCATCTGCTTTCTCTAGAAGCATTGCTGTGAAATACTTGAGTTCCCGTTTCTCTGAAATTTCAGAGAATCCTGGAGAACACATTCACGGCTTTCTACAATCGCTTTGTCAGTTGAAGACAAGTAGCTTAAATTAGCATGGTCAAAATGAAACCTCACCAGGCTGCTAAAAGGAGTGTTGTGGCTTAATGTGAAGGAGTAAAAATATCCTAGCAATATGAAAAGCATTCTTACAGGCTATGTTCCAGTTTCCCTACTGAAGTACTAGACATAGCAGAAGATGCTTATAAATGCACAACATGCATGTTAAAACCATACGAACCATCTGTAAGTGCCCAATTTTAATTAATTTGCTGGGTATACAGAAAATATGGAAATCTGACAGAAGTGTTTCAGTCAGTCAAGTTAAAATTCAGGATTCTTTCACAGATCCATGAAATAGAATTACTTGAGGATAGGAATATGAAGTTATTTGTAATGCANTAAGCAATCCTTTATTTTTGAGAATTCTATGTACCCTGTCAGTTTAAGAATCTATCACAAAAATACATAAANTTTTAAGCAACTTAGTGTACACGAGGTTTGTTAAGTAATAAATTCCAGTCTAGTTTGCTGTCTCAGTCACTAGTGCAAAATGTATATTTTAGCTTAAACATCTGACCAAAACATCTGTTACCTGTTGTGATATTTTGGACCTTGAAATCTGCCTCCTTTTCAACAGATCCCCACTGTGTTTTACAGTCTGCGAGGGGCTAAAAAACACATAGCAGATGCTACTTAGTATTGGACTGCATGACTTCCCATTGTTCAAGACAGCAAATCTTTTTTTAATTCATTGCAGAACATAAGGATGCTTCCAAATTACAGCCTTTAACACAACTAAACCATCTAAAGAGACAGTCATGACTTACAAATGCCTTACGAAAACCTCTTTTCTGTTTTTTGTTCCACAAGAGCAGCAGTCAATAAAAGAGATGTTTCTGCAATCCTCCCACTAAATAACCCTCTCAAGCCCATTTCTGCATATCCACTATTGACTATATTGAAACTGGCTGGATCAACATTTTCAATGCATTTTTTTTACATCATCTATGTACAACCTCTATTTACTCTCATTTGCTGTGATGTATGTTCTTAGTATAAGGTAGAATGACAAGTTAATAAAGTTCTGCCATTGTATGCTGATTTTGCAAAGGAAACTAAAATGTATAGTGAGGTAATGAAATCCCTGGGTTTCATTAAAAAATCCAGGAAAAAATTTCAACTCTTACACCAGCCCAAAAAAAGGGTAAATAAACACTCCTGTAGTCATTTTCTGGGTTTTTCAAAGGACTGGCAACTACCAGCTGAGAGGAAAGAAAAAACAGCCTCCTAAACTGCATCTTAGCTGTAACTTCTTCTCAAGTTCTGGTGTATTTATGTTAAAATCACTGCATTTCAGACTCATTTCTACTCTGTAACTACCTATCATCCCTACTAAAATGAAGTGTTGCTTTTATGTTGACAGAGGAATAATTGAGAACATTAAAAGCCATCTGAAGCATCCCATAAAAGTACTGGAAACCTTGAAAAAATTAACCAGAAACCAGATCCCAAGTCACGACTGGGAACAGGGAAAGATCTGTTCTCACCAATCATTGTCTTGTGATGCATCTCTCCAAGTCCCACCAATGTCTCACTATTGCCACAAAGTCAGAGCAAGGTCTCACTCCCTCCATCAACTTCATCACACCCATTCAGAACAGAAATTTTAAATCTAACCTAGTACATTGTTCTGCAGAGAGTTCTGCCACTGACTTCAACGTAGGAATTCTGTTTCAGCAGGTCAAAGAAAAATAATGCATGAAATAAAGTTGCAATAGCTTCTCCTTGATTTGCATTACACTTCCCTAAGTGCTTGACTAAAGGACTGAGTCTGGAAGTGATTTTGTTTAGGACAAAGATATACATATTGCACACTGATGGAAAAAAGATAACAAAGGATGACAAAGGATAAAAAAAAGCATGACAATCAGCCTGAACGCCAGAAATTGCTTTCAACCTCTTTTCTCTTTGTAAATTGTACATATAATTTAGAATGAAAATTAGTTCTGACTCTTTTAATGTGAATATGTAGACATTCAAAGGCCTATAAGCCACTGATGAATTGTCAGCATTTCAGACATTAAATTCTTGCTGTCAGTTTCTTAACAGCTTTCTACATTGCTTTTCAGCTAAAATTGGCCAAGATAATATGTCTAATATATCTCTTGCTAAGCTAAGCTGATTTAGCACCAAACTTTGAATTTGAAGTTATTGTACTTCCTTCATCTGTCTAAACTATTGTCTGACTGGGTGACTATTCCTCTCCTACTCTGTCCCCATGTAAAAATAAGTAAATAGGTTATCCTGACATCTTAAGCAGGAGATAAAAGCACTGAAAAAAAGCAAAATAGGGGCAACATGGAAGTGTTGCTGTCTCTGATGCAAGACTGGTAACTGCTGACTTCTGATGCTAAGTCAAACTGAGCCGTTTAAACCACTGATAGTTTGCCCAACAGAGGTCAGGGGAGCATGACTTCCACCACCAGGAACCAGGCACTAACAGAAGGCAGCTGAAAGGATGGTTTCTGCGGCCAAAAACTCTGGAGAACTGCACAGGAATTTGGCCAATGTGTTTAAAGTCGCTCTGGAGCCAACTGGAGAGTCCTCGTATAACCAGACACTAGTGCCACTTGCATGTGATGGTTAGGAGGATACTTTCTGAGTTCTGTTTTACTGTGGTTTGTCTTTATTTGGTTTGGATTTTTTGTTGGTTGGTTGGGGTTTTTTCCCCTATGTTTTTTTAAATTGATTTTACTCCTGTAAATGCCACATCACTTTCCAAATGCCAGCCACTGCACTAAATCTGGCTTGCTTCCACACCTCTCACATACTTCTGTTTTCATCTTGCTCACTCCTCCTTTTCAGTTGCTTTCAGGACTGGGCTTGTTCCTGTGGATTTTGTGCATTACTGATCTTCTCTACCAGGATCTTCTCTGCCAATGAAAACATAAGCTCCTCTGTAGTTACATTTTCAACCTTATAAGCAGAAACTGTCTTTTTTCCAAATCCCTATTGGAAGTGTGATTCTCAGCTTTGCTTCATTCTTGACAGCAATCTCATAGAAGAGGTTTCAGAAAGCTTCCAGATTTGCATATCTGGAATTCCACATCTGCTGCAAGTCACTCTAAAGCTTTATAATTAGCAATTCAGAGGTTTGAGTTCTTGTGTGCAACAGATAACCAAAAGTGATTTCATTCCTTACAGGTATGCAGCAGCCTTCCAAAATTTTTTTCTCTTTCAATTGTAGATTATCAGACAAATGGCTCAACTTATCAGCATGAGGATAATGAAAAACTGATCTCTTTCCTACTTAATACCATTTCCACTTGTTTTTGGGAGGGTTTTGTTTTGGGAGGGTTACTTCCTCTGCCAGCAACCTGCTTCCCCTCCTTTCCTAATCACTGTGGAACTCTGTTTTCTGGAGAGTTTGTCCTCTATTCTGCAGACCTTTCTTCCATATTCTTCACTATTTTTGTTTATAAACCCAATGCTCCAGCTGGTTTTTGATACTCATGTTTGTAAGTGTTGATTCTTGGGGAAACCTTGCATATAAGAAGAAAATTACTAAATATTGGACAAAATAATATGAAGAGATTCAACCAAAAAGTAGCTTATACCTTTAAACAGCAAGTTATTTTATTAGTGGGTGAATGGTCTCCATTAGACTCTGCCTATGAAAGGCAGTGCTGTCTTGGTTGAGAGCAAGCATTCAAGACAAATTGTTCAGGTTTGGATGGAACACAGCTGCACAGAAGTATCTCTTGTATTACTGGAAACACCCAAGAGAAGGTTTAGGAGGCAATTTCTTCACATTATTTGCTGTCTTTAAGTGAGATGAATGTCTGGTTCTAAAAGCATGGATTGACTTAGCACAAGTGAATACACCCATGTAGTGCACACTCAGGGTGCTGGAAAGTGTATTTTGAAAGAGCTAGAGAGAAAGAGTTAAATCACATTACTGCACAGACACTGTCTTACACAAAGGACAAAAATAGCATGATTTTTTAACAGGTTCTAAGTGATTTAGGAAAAAAACCTACCAAAACAAACAAATTTTTTCATAGGATTTGCATTAATGGTAGAATTATTTGTACATTTTTGCAGGCATTCATGTCTCCAATCCCCAATAAAATCAAGAGGCCATTTAAAGCTTTGAAAAATACATGATTTGAAAAATGTTATGTAAGTACTTATCACTAATTCTAGATTCATTAATTTTTAATGGAAGTATGTGCACATTTTCTGAAGCAATAAAGAAGGATGATAACTTCAAAACTAAAAGAGCTCTTTTCGTACAAATGACTGTGTTAATGCCAATTAATAGATCAAATTCTAATGCAATAAGAATTCCTGAAAAATCCTTGTCCAAAAAATACAGGGAATGTTGTCTTAGTTCTTTGCTACTTGAATTTAGATTGTTCTGCTTTGGGAAGGCAGTTTATCAATATCTAAATCTATGTTATAGCTGAGTTGAAATTTTTCTGAGTTCTTTTCTATGAAAAGTATTACTCTCATATCAGTGTGTGCTAATTTCAGGTTCTGATATCCTTTCATGGAATCTTAACCCTCTGACTAAAGTGGCTTTTTATGAAAGGTTTTTCTTTAAATTATAAACAGGAAGAGAATTCCTTCCATATCCCACCTTCATTCTTATTCAAGTGGCTGATTGATTGACTTTTTCTTGTTAAAACTAACAGCTTTAAGGATTTGATAAAAACAGTCAGAAATGCAAGGTCTTTAGGCATTTCTTACCATTTATATTAGTTAACTGATAAAACATTAAGCTTTTCTTCAGGGTTCCAGAATGCCAATAAAGATGTCCTTTACCAAAAGGAGTACTGCTGAAATGGGATACAGCTGGCATTCTGGTCAGAGACAGCTTTCCCTGGGGGCCTTTTCATTGCTTTAACACTAATCTGTGACAAAAAGGCCTTGTCAGATTCTTATTGCATTTAAGAAGCTTTTGGTGAGATTTGTATTGATTCGGAATAAGGCAACTGACAACATTGCAATAAATTTTTACTACTTAGTACTGATCAATATGGATTTTTTCAACCTTTCTCAAGAAAATTGCTTTCTATTGCTTCAGATATGGCCAAGTTACTCCTAACTTAATTATATCTCATGCAACAGGTCATGCACTTTTTCTAGTTCTAGTTCATGACATGAAACAATTTTTAATAGTCTAGGAAAATTTTTGTCTCTAGAACTAGAAAAAATTTGAAAACCTGCCACCCTGAGTCAGCAGCAGTATCTCATTAACTGTGCACCATGCATTGTCAGGTAAAATGTTTTTGCTGTATAATAAAAGTGAACATTTCCACCACTACAAAGTGAAAATTACAACCTCTTCAAGGTTTTTTGCTAACTTGGTTGGGCACTTAAAGAGAGTGTAAATGTGCTTTAGTTTACTCAGCTGAGGATGTGACATTAGAGTTTATGCTTCAACTCCCTCTGGAGGGTCCCAGCTGTGTGTAAGAATAGGCTACATGTGTTTGGAAGACAGTGAAGTGGAGACCTCTGCCCAAAAAGGTGTCTGAACCACAAGTAGTATTGAAGCATAGGCTGTGAGACATAAGTGGAGCTACAACCACATGAGTGAAAACTTCTATGTTGAGGAGCTGATATCCATAGTACTCATTCTTCAAGGGGTTTACTTTGGGCTGACTATAATCTGGTCCCAGGGACTTTATATGTATTTAAGGGTGTATTTATATTTATTCAAGGATGACAACTGCTTGCAGCACATGTTTCAGGTTAGTTTCATCATAAAGGAGGGCTGTTAGTACTCAGCAAAGTGTCGATGCAAACCAAAGCACAGATACTTGGTTTAAGCGGGAAATACATTCCAAAACTATGCTTTTGACCTGTATGAAAATGCTGCTGGGAGACAGATATGTAGGCTAATAAACAGCTAATTCAGGCACTACTCAGATGGTAACGGACCAAAGGAAGGCAAGAAGGGATCTTGCATTATGGATTAAAGTGCTTATGTCGGCTGTTAGTGCCTACATGTGTGCAGCTCTGATATCACTGAGGTGTTGTAATGGTTTGACCCTGGCTGGACACCAGGTACTCAGTAAAGCTGCTCTCTCACTGCCCTCTGCAACTGGACAGAGGAGAGAAAATATAACAAAGGATTTATGAGTTGAGATAAGGCCCAGGAGATCCTTTACTGATCACTGTTACGGGCATAACAGAGGCAAAGTAGAGACATTAATTACAGGGATATTGCTAACAGAATCAGAGCAGGAGAATGAGAAGTAAAATAAATATTAAAACACCTTCCCCTCACCCCCCTCCTTCCAAGTTCTACCTCCTCCCCCCCAGCAGTGCAGGGAGATGGGAATGGGGGTTATGGTCAGTTGTTGTTTCTGCTGCTACTCAGAAAGAGGATCCTTCCCCTGCTTCCCGTGTGGTCTCTCCCACAGGAGACAGTCCTTCATGAACTGCTCCAGTGTGAGTCCATCCCAAGGGCAACAATTCTTCAGACACTGCTGCCACATGGGTCACTTTTCCACAGGGTCAGTCCTTCAGGCACAGGCTGCTCCAGCGTGGGTCACCCACAGGCCACAAGTCCTAACAAGAGAACCTTCTCCAGTGTGGGCTCCTCTCCCCACACGTTGGCAGATCCCTGCCAGGACCCTGCTCCAACATGGGCCTCCCATGGGCTCACAGCCTCCTTCCAGAATGCACCTGCTCCAGTGTGGGCTCCTCCACGGGCTGCAGGTGGATCTCTGCACCCCTGTGGTTCTCAATGGGCTGCAGGGAGACAACCTGCTCCATGGTCTTCACCACGGGCTCAGCTCCTGGAGCATCTGCTGCCCCTCCTTATCCACTGACCTTGTGTCTGCATTGTTGTTCACATGTTCTCACTCTGCTCTTCTTTGAATGCAATTTTCATCTGCCCAACAACTTTGTTTTGTCCTAAAGTATGTTATCACAGAGGCACTGCTGTCATTGGCTGGCACTGGCTCTGCTGGACATGGGGGAAACTTCTGGCAGCTTCTCACAGAAGCCACCCCTGTAGCTCCAAAACCTGGCCATGCAAACCTAATACAGATGTCAAAATCATATAATATAATACTAGTGACCTCCAGGCTTCTTTCTACAAATGCTCCTGAATTGCACGTGACTTTACTTTTAAGAGCACAGTGATCTGCAGGACAAGCACCTTAAAATTCTAAAATCTGAGAACAAAATGCTGATATTTTGGTCTGAATAGTGAGTGATTTCATCTTTCCATGTGTTTTGATGAGCCAGATGCTTCAGACAACTCTCAAATTTGAGCCATCCATTGCAAAAATTAACCCAATGGATATTTTATCTTCTTGAATTTTATTTAAAATACAGTTAAGTTTGTTGTGGAGAAAATAGAATCTAATAAATATCAAATCAAATTAAAAAGCACCAGCAGAAGCCTTTGTAAAAAAGTTTATTCAGCACATAAAAATAAATATAACTTCTCTTCGTGTGTGAAGAAAATAGGAAAAAAAATTAAAAACTATCACAGAGTTTTTATATGCTCAGCAGGAATTGCCAGCAGTCTCATTGACTCATGAGGGAAATTTAGGCAGGTGAGCATTTGCAGAAAATCATAGGAAAACTGATTCACATTCAGCATTTTAGCAGAACTCATGATAAATGAATTGGTTAATAGAAAACACATTTTTATTTGCCCTTCTTCAGTCACCTGTTACTATGCCTGAATAGACTGATTTTAGGGAGTAAAATGAGTTTCTTGTCTTGTCTCAGCATCAGAGAATATCTGATCAAAGAACTTGTGTAATACTGGAGTTAATAATGAAAATATGAAGCAAGTACTACATAATATGTTTTGTGACTTATAGGCATTCATTTATCAATTCATATTTAGAAAAAAATGTGAAATGTTATTCCTTTAGAAAAGAGTATTCTGATTAAACACATTCTTAAAATATCTCCCTTGCATGGAAAATATCTGTCAAACATTCCAATTTGAATTATTAAAATTACAGTGACTTCAGTGACTGTGCTCATGTCACTGTGTGGTTATCCATCTGTATTCTGAACTCTGAAAGTGTACCCTCAAGTCTCCCTTTATCATCAGACAGATGTGGATGTTTGCTTTGGCATGACTGTAACTTATCCAGTTGTGAAATAAATGGTTGTTTAAATTACTTTTTTTAGGTTTACATAATCACAGTGACAGCTGAGGCAGGTGTAGCTCAAGCTACAACTCAATAACTTTTAAAGTGTCTTCCACTTGTGAAGTAGTGCATAGCAGAGTTATTAGGCTGTCACAAGGACCTCTTGTTAACCTTGTGAAATCCATGGAACTGATTTGAGAAATCAAACAAAAATTACTTCTTGTGATACAACTCATATATATACCCTATTATAGTTTTATTTTACTGAAGTCAAATAATAATAATTCTTAAAAAGAGTTTCATTTCCGTGGTATATGAAATTGCAATTAAAATTTACTTTTGGGCAGTTCTTGATGGAAAAGTATAGCCATTACCAAAAATCTTAAAAGACCCCATGTTATTTTCATTTCTCTAAGAAAATAAGGATTTCTGAAAGAGTTTATGGTATTTCTCTTCACCTAAACATGCTGCAACACATCTTGTAGGGGTACATGCAACAGCTTGCATGTCACAGTTCACATTGCTTCGATAAAAAGAGGCTCTAGTCTCTACCAATATCTATCCAAACCTGAATTCATGTGCATAATGATCCACACAAAAGATTGTGCCAAATGGAATGTGCTTACTGGACTGAAAGAATTACTCAGTAAATAGTGAAGATTGAATTCATTATGTTGCTACTGTGTTAGTTATTAATTAAATATGAAAGTAACAAATAGAAAGAAACAAAAAAAAAAAGGGAAATAGAAGATGGTAAGGAGAGTAGCTGTTTTAATCTTCCCCAGTTTCTGTACATTACTGAATAAAAGAGGCAGTTAAGACCAAGTTCATTACAGTGAGATGCTGTCCCTGAAATACAGCCCTTTTGCTATTAAAGAAAAAAACCTGAGTGCTCTTGCTGTAATCAGAAAAGATGAGAAAGCTAGGACTGCCTCAGCCAACAGGGATTTTTTCACATTATTCTGATTGCTATAAATAACAACCTGGTAGCTTTTGAAGGCATTTAGCAACTTTAAAGGGGCCATGGATGAAGGAATCAGAAGGAAAACAGAAAGACCATCATCACAAGGATAACAAGTTCTCAAGCAAAACCATTTCTTCCTATCAGAACAATCTCCAGTTGGATGTCTATTTCTATTATTTTTCTTATGCAAAGGATGCAAAATAATTTAACTTTTAAAACTCAGTGAAAAAGAAAACTCTGTGAGTAGAACATAATCTTTTGTCCAATGTTTCAGTTCACTCACAAACTTTCTAGAGTTAAAAAAAGGGGTGATTTCTCTCAGAAATTTATACCAAGAAAGCTATCTTGAGTTAGTTTGTAGAAAAGCCCTTGGCTTGAATTAAAGATACAACCAAGTATAACATAGATAGAATTTTAAAGTATTTTGAAATACTTTTTGCATGGTGGTCTGAAAAGGTCAAAAGCTGTCACGAAAAGGTTCTCAGGTTCTTCCAGGTTTCATAAGAGGGTTTTTTTTTTTCCCCTAAGACTGTCTCAGTAGTGGATATTACATGCAATTGAGAGGTTAAGGAGGATAAACAACACTTGGAACATTATCATCAGACACTGGATTTATCAAATCTTGATAAGATCGTGAATCTGTGTCAAGAAAATGAGATACCATCCCAAAGATATAAATGTAAGCCTATATTTCTCCATATAAGTTGTTAAATAACTCTCTAAGACTCTAATCATAATGAAAAGAAAACATATTAACAGTCTGCCATTTTACCCACAGGCAAATCATAATGATACCCCCGCTAATTAAACCAAGACTTCATTAAAGTGTTTCTCATTATCATTTGCAATATTTTATGATAATTATCTGCCTTTTATATAACAAATTAAATTAATGTTTTTAATAACACCTTTAACCTTAGCTTAGGTAATTTTGAATGACAATGTAATGAGCACATTTTAATGCATATTTTAATTGCCCATCACATTAATTATTTTATAATGAAATAATTTGGGTAACTTGTTCTCATTATTTGTCTCTTTGCATTGCAATTAAACACTCGATATGCTTCATAGGCAATGTTAACACAGACTTAAATTAGTTCAGTTGCATTAGTGTATTTATAAAATACCAGCATTGAAGGATTTTGCAAGTGATGTTTAGTATTTCTATTCCTCTTATGTTGTTCTGATTGAATTAGATTATGATAGTTAAGAAAAAGAAAGGTTGAGTCCCGTTTATCATCAGATGATAAGCTATGACATCATCTCAGCAAAACAGGATTGTCACTACACAGTAAAAATAACATTGAAAAACACAAGGCTTGAACAAAAGAGAACGACCCAGTGGTGCCAAGCAGTAGGACAAGAGGCAACAGGCAAAAAAAACTAATGTAAAGTTCCATTTGGGTCACTTTTGGTTGAATCATTTAAGTCCCATACCTCAAAAGCTCCCGTGCCAAACCGAGGTTTGCTAAGCCAGACATGGCTCACCGCTCAGAAACTGGCAAATTCTGACAACATAGTTTCCTCACTACCCCATCATCTGAGCACAGCAGCTTATCCACAGCATACGGAGCTTAACTGTTTTAAACAGCTGATACTGCAAAGTTCCTTTATTTCACGTGCTCAAATATCTACTGGGTAGCAAATAGACAAATGAAAAATAATGCATTTTATGTAATCACATTTACATCTTCACAATTTAAGAACTGTTTAAGAATGTAAATGGAAGAGAGACTGAAAGAAATCCTTTCTTCCTGACAGATAACCCAGTAGCTGTCGCATTGGCAGAACTAGAATAACAGGATGGCAGGTGCAAGCTGATCACAGAGAGCAGGGGAACCACATAATGCAGGCAAGCTCTAGGTAGTTTTCTTGAAATTTGCATGCCTAATAATGATAATGATAGTAAATAATTTACTTATCAAAGGTACGTTTTAGTTTTTATTTCATGATCCCAGCTATTTAGCACAGCAGAACTGACATTATACTAATACACACATTTACAGAGTGCAATTGAACATATTCATCATTTAAACTGGCATACAAATAAACTAAATTTTTACAAATTCATTTAGATGAGTGTCAGATATATCACTCACTAATTTTAGAAGTAAAAAAATGAGGAAGTTTTCATAGGTATATGACATATGCTAAATTTCAAAGAAGTTAGGCAACTCAACATTAACTCTTATTAGAGGTATTTCATTTTACACTACACTGGGACTTTCTCTTGTTGGATATTCTACTAATATAGAAGCAGTGTAGATTAAGTTTGCTTTGACTCTGCCTCCTCCATATGGGCAGGTGACAAATGGCTTCTGCTTGACAGCATTCTTAATGTTACTGATGCAGCAGGTGTCACCAAGCCATTTCATGTTTTCTTAAGCATTTCAAATCTCAGAATATTTGCTGCAGAATTCTCTCAAAGCTGATTTATGACACACACAATGCATACTTTCGCATAATTTTCAGAAGAGAAAGTGTGCTTGCAACTCTCTGTGGATATTATTGAGGTGATTAAAGCACTGTACTTGACAGAAGTACAATAGCTTCTCAATCATTCTAAAATGCATTTCTCAGCATTTCCAGTGCCTCACACCACATTCAAGCATTTGACTGATGCTGGTATCTAAATGTGTCTAGACATTACTTATATATCTGGGTAGACTTGACCATAACATGTACTGATCTTAATTTCACATAAAACTGTCAGCTTTAGGGAAAAACATCCTCATGTTCACAACAAAGAACACAGGTATAAGTAGGAGAGGTCTTACAGAGAGCCTAGGTTATATACATGTGATCAGTATACAGAAAAGCAAAATGGTTTCTCTTTCCTCCTTGATGCAATTAGACAGAATGGCACATTGATTCAGCCCTTCCTGAGTGAAGGACAGACTCTCCATATATCCAGACTGAAATCTTACCTTGGGGTTGTCTATATCTTATAATTCAGGAGTGTTTTACCACCTGAAAAGGTATGCAGCAGGGGTGGGTAGAGTACACTTATAAGCACTGAAATAAGATCTCTGCCTGCAGTCAGGGACATTCTTACACTGGATGGACTGGGAAGGCAGGAGCCTGTATGATTTGTTAATGCTCAATGGGTGGGATTTGTCTCACCCATCTTCTGGCATCTTTGTAGAGACAACTCCACCTGGGCTGAGGAACTAGTTCCTTTCTAAAGCCAAGAGAGGAAAACAGACTACCTTCAGACATGGTACTTTTGGACTATTTGAGACAGTTAACTTAGAATATGTAGGCAGAAGTGGATAGATGTGCTGGTTGCTTTTCACTGATAAAAAAAGAAGTAGATGACCAGTAGATATCTAAGTGTTAGAGATACAAAGACAATTCCCATATGTACTATCTGTTCTTGAATTTATGAAGATATGCATAAAACCTCTTCATCTCTCCTTATATGCATCAACATACAACCTCATATATACAACACCAACATGCCAGTTAGAAGATTGGGTGTTTGAGCTTGTGAAAGGTATCTCTGACTAACAGCAAGCAAAATTTAGAAGTGTGATATTAGGAGAAGAAGAAAAACCAGTATTGTTACAAAGAATCCAGTTTTGGCACAACTAATTTTACAAAGGATTCTCCTTCCCACTCATATGATCATCCATAAATGTCTAATCCTGCTCTTAAGTGCTCTTAAGTGTCAAAGAACACCAGACTTCTATGATCCCACCATCTCCTCTCACCTCTAATTTTATTTTACACTCTGAATCATTGAAAAATGTCAGATTTGAGACCTTTTCTATTCTTTATCCTTTGGCATAGAAAATGGGATAAATTTCTCCTCAAAAATATAAGGACCATCATCAAGGTCAATCATAAGGACAAGGTCAAGGACCATCATAAGGACAATCTATCACCATCATTTTCTTCCCTCATTTTTTGGAAATGAAGAGTGAAGTAAGGTTTTGGAAGAGATGCATGAATTCAATGTTTAAACACTTAAAAACAATAAGTAAAAATAAGTCACTTGAAATCTTAAAAATCTGTAGAAAATCTTGGTATTGGCATGTTTCTTGAAAGAAACAATGCTAAAACAGCTTCTGAATTATGCTTCCTTTAGGTTAGAGACAACTTTTTTTTAGGTATTATTATAAATCACTAGGATATTAAGTGTGGGTTATGATTCTAAGCTTTGCTGTATTTTCACAGTGGATTTCCAGAAAGAATACATATGCTTTTGTTGTAAAATTCACATTTTCAGCATCTAAATTAAGCAATCAGAAGAGGATATGACATGTAAGAACCCTTCAGAAACACGCAATATATTGTCGCCTGATGAGGACACTCATAACTCCAGTTGAAATACAGTATTTTGTCCCACAAAAAACCGAAAGTGAATACATGTATATGTATCTATGTGTGTGTGCATGTAGATATATATATAAATATACACAGATGTTTTCAGAAGTTTCAGCATTGTAATATTTTGTTAAAATCAGTAATGAAATCCATTTACCTCATTGAGAAAAAGTGAGATGTCAACATTTTTGAAGTATGACTGAAAACATAAACTTCTGATGCTGCTCTACATTGATGAATAAATAAATCTAATAGGTAAATGTGTACACACACTTTACATCAAATTCAAATGAACCTTCAAAGAAATGCAGAAAAATGAAACCACTATATAATTTTGTATATGTATATATTAATAAAAGAAAGAAAAAAACAAAGCATCTTGCAAAGAACTTTCTAGAAGCCTGAAAACTACTATAATATTATGTGGAAAGTTAAAACCTTTACCATGAAATCACTTTCTAGTGCTTGTGTACAGATTTTAGCAGCTGTAAAATGGTGTGTTGTAGATATCTCTGCTGCAGATTGAATAAGGTACAGATTATGTTTTCCGTTGTTTTCAGGGTGTCTTTGGTGCAAAATTGTTGCTTATTACCATAGAAGTAATGTATTCATATGCAAGGTGATCTGCTCATAAGTATAAACTCTCCTATGAACTGTTCAGTAAAATCATTGAATATTTGCAAAAAAGTGTCAATCAATGTGCCTAAATCCTGATTTTTATACTTCAGAAATTGTCCTCCACTACAGACAGATTATCAGACCCAGTGGACTTTTGATACAATCCAGAACAGTTCATTTGTTTTTAGGCACAGCTACCTCAAAACCATTCACCCTGCTCTCCAAGGAGTGGTGCATATAGAACATTTAAAGGAATAAGCCTCTCACAAGCCACAACTGCAAAGAAAGATGAAGAAACGTTGGCTACATTTTATTCATCTTTCTATCACCTTTTCTTTTGCACTTAAGCAAATTCATTCTTCTATGAGAAAATTTAAATTTGGATTATTTATGAAAAATAAAGAAAATAAAGGAAGATGCAGCAAAAGCTGTTTAAAGCTGACCGATGATACATCTCCACCAAAACTATAAGCATATGATGTCAGGAGGACAGTGACAGTATGAGACCCTGAGATCTGAGAATTCATGTATTTTCCATGTATCAAATCTAATACCAATGTCTCCAGCGCTCTACAAGCAGGATTCATTATAACCTGATCTATGACAATCACTGACACAATGTACCAAATTCAAACAAATTGTAACTCCAGGTAACATTTGCTGATAGTCAGCAACTGGTACTCATCCAAGTGCACTCAACAATTTGTTTTTAAATTATTTCCATATACTCCGTCAGCAGAACCTGAAAAAACTGTTTTGATAATCTAATGAACTCAGCTAAATCTTTGGCATAATTTCTATACTGTTTTTATGGTATTATTTGTCAGAGACTGTTGCTAAACCTGATGATTTAAGGAAACCTCCTGTATAAAATAGCTTTCAAATT
>WEIV01017440.1:1681-26228 GCA_013390005.1 Calyptomena viridis
CTCTCCAAGAAGTACAGATATTTTCTTGTAGTGTATAGGACTGTTTTGCACTTGGAAGTCTGCAGATCCTTTGTAGAATGATTACGTGGATGCACTTGGGTGTGCTTCTTAAATGTGCTGAGTCTAAGGGAGATTCTAGTTTCTGAGGTTCTGAGCCTGAGAAAGACCAAGGAGCTGGTTATTGTTAGTATATTATTTTGAAATCAGGAGTTGTGGATGATTTTGGGCTTTCTTGTGTTAAAGAAAACATATATTGACATAAACAGATGGGGTGAATAAATTCTTAATGTACTGTCAGGGTACAGGTGATTAAACATTCTGACAGGTTGGATGGATTATGTAGTTTCTGATTTTCGTGGGTGGTTTTGTATATGCTGTGAATTTGATTACTTGTCTATGCCTTTCTATATCCCAAGCTGAATTGAATCAGAAGAAGAGTTGATGGTGTTTTAAAGTTATAGCCTGCTTCAGAAATCTTACTTTTTTGCTTTCCTAACTTGTATGAGAGTTTCCTTTGCACTGACTCACTGGTTCCTTCATTCCTTTTGTATTCTAAATCCAGTGTGCAGTAATATTCTTTCAGTTGTCTCAAGATTAGAAGATGCATGTTCTGCCTGTGTACCTGGCATGTTAATTGTTAAATTGTGTGGTTAAAATGGATTACTGCCTTAGGATATCACACAGAATGTTTTTAAAATACATGTCAGAATTTAAAGTCTTGGCAACTTTGCACACCTTTGACTTATTGTTCCATTAATTTTGAGAGTCATCCATCAGTTCTTACAGAAGTTACCTTTGTTTCTTAATAATGCTATTACAGACTTACAGACCTGAATTTCTGACTATTGCTAATTAAGAAATTGGCAGGCTTTTTAGCTGTTGGATCAGAACAAGAAATAGCACCACCCTCACAAGGTGCCTCACCCTTGACCTGAAGGAATACCGCTGAGTAGAAATAATCCATCTACTCATTCAGTGTTTGGAACTTCATTAGAAACAACAGAAGAAGCTGCTAATTAGCACTAAGAGCGATGGTGCTTTTTTGTCCTGGAATCCTCTCCTAATGAGATCTCCTTTCAACTTGCTACAGTGCAGTGTCTGCATTAAGGTGTTCAGTGTATACAGCAGCTTTGAACCTTCATTTTGAAAAAAAATTTTATTGAAGTGACAGCCCACCCCAACCCCCCAAACAAAGGAAATTTTGAACACTAAGTGAAATATTAATGAGATTCAGTGCAAATTAATTGATACAGATGAGATGAAGATCTTAAAAACCCACTTATTTTGGTGACTATTTTATTAGTTTACTGGCGAGAGGAGAGGTTGCCCTATTCCTTTCAAAAGAAAATCTCTGAGATTTCTCTTTCATGTTTCACATATGTGCTGTTTCCTGTAACATCAATTACACAGTGGTTGCTATTGAAGAATATTTATTATCATGTGTCTGCAAAGGAAAATAGCCCATAAATGGCTTGATGACCAATTTATTTTGGTGCCAACCCAACAGTTGAAGCTGGGGTAGAAGGAAAGAGGCAGAAGAGCAGAGTGCAGTAGGTTTGAATAAAGCCTTCCAGGATCCCCACCGTGTTGCAGGANAAACCTTTACATGCTTACACTGATATGTTTCAGACTTAAAAGCTGTGTGCTTTTGTTCAACCATTTTAATCTTCATCAGTGACAAAATAATTATAGCAATACATAATCATATTGAAGTTTGGGTTATTAACTGATGGAAGAACAGAACCTGAACTAGTGATCAGAAAAAGAACCTCTTTAAAAGCTAAATTTAATATACACATGTATTTTAATAAATGCATGTTCAAGGATAGACAGAAAGGTTTCAACAAGTATGCAAAAACACAGTGAAAATTGTTATATGCCATTATGGAAGTAAAACTGTGTTAGAAATGTGAACGGATTAAGAAAACTGTTGATTAGTTCCTAGTTTAAGAAATCTTTTTATGGTTTTGGTGAAATTTTCATTTTTGACCTTTCAAATCTCCTTTTCAATTGTTGGAAAAACAGCTCAACCATGAATAGAGGCACAAAAGGTCATGACATATTGACAGATTAAGATGTGGATCACTGAGTCTCATGAATTTCCACACCTTGTGTCAGCAAGTTCTCTTGAAAATTGTTTGTTTTGTTTTGTTTTGTTTTTTCCAACTGCCAGGACTTCAAACTCAGCTTAGATCCTTCCAGTCATATTGGCTTCTTTCCATTGTATACAGCTCACCCCAAAAAGTACTCAGTGGGCTAAATTTTGCTCTCAGCTACCCTTGCACAGCTTCACTTATTACAGATTATGTCTGTAGTGACACCTGTGCAATTCCATTAGCCTTTCAGTGCTACAGGTCACTGTCACCAGGAGCAACATCTGCAGCTAATGGGATTTCTCTCTGCACTGTAGAATAAAAGTTGCACAACAACAGCTTTGTAGCTGGTAATTATTCATTAGATGATAAGAACTCATTTCAATTGTCAATCTGGTTACTTTTGTGGTACTCATAATCGAAGGAAAATATTGTTTATAAATAACCAGATTCTGAAAGACTCATTCAGGGTGGGCAGTGTATTGCTTACCTTAGTGAGTTAAGATACTGCTTAATGAAATAAAATGTTAAAATGTGGATGGAAGTGATAGAAACCAGAGATATGCAGTACACGTGTAATCTCACAGGTATTCATTTCCAACAGACTACATTTGAAAGAGTGTAAGCACAAACTTAAACGACATAAAGTTAAGGTCCTCTTAAAGTTATTTGTCTGTGTTGCTGTAGCATATCTCTTTTGGGCACTTCCAACAGTGGAAAGCAAAAGGTTGATAATGGAGTGGTTTATTTTGTGGCAGGCATGAACACAGCTAGAGCTCAAGCAGTGTGTTGCTTGTTTTCATAACAGAGGGAAAAAAAGCATCCCAAGGAAGGACAGCCCTTCAGACTTAGTACCTGCAGATTTTCTGTTTCAGCAGCCTAAGCCAGAGTGAAAACAATTATAAGAATTCTCTTCTACAGGCCTCTAATGCTGTCAGGGTACCGCTGAAACAATGAACCTGTTTTGGAGTCTGGTTTCCACATATTGGTTTCCTTCACTCTACTAACATTCTGCTTCCCCAGCCAGTGCTGCTGGCTGTCATGCCTTCAGGCTGTCCAGTAACAGCCTTTGTTGTTATGGAGGGGAGAGGTAGGAATTACAGGAGCTGTATTCTCAAATAGCAATTTCTCTGAAAGTCGAGATGAGGAGAGGATGCTTACTGCTGAGAAAATGAGGCCTTAACTGCAAAATTCAGAAAGCTATGAGTGATGAAAAGAAGGTCTGAAGCTTATTCAAGCACTGCTTCCATTATGCTCTGGCTGTATTTTCTGGATGAGCTTGTGGTGGTGCTGAGTGATGAGTAGGCAATTTGGCTTTCACTGACAGAGCCCTGAAGGCTGTCATTGCTTTGACCTTCTTCAACGCCCTCAATCTGACATGTATGCACCAGGCAGTCATTTAAGAAGCCAGGAGAAAGGTAAATCAAGCATGATTTTGAGTCATTGCAAAAAGGATAATAATATATACTAAAAGTAAACATTAAATAGAAAGGAATAATGCAATCCCTAAAATAAAGCAAATCTTTTAGAGGACAGAAACTAGGGTCATCACAGTCAGATATACATGGAACTGAAATCAGGCTCTGTGAAACTGACAAATAATTATTGGGAAGTGACAGCGATGGGAATCCCTGCTTTCTGGTGTGAGCAAACTTAACTCCACTAGTCAGTTCAGTTGATTTATGATTACATAATTGTGTGAAGAGCCAGTGTTTTAATTGTGTTATAGATCTTCTGATATGTAGACACCATGAGATGTTTCTGTACATATGTAGTCTACCCCAAAACCTGAGTTAGACATTATCTGTCAGTGATCTGCATATGTATGTAACCTACATGCAATAGTAAAATAAGCAACCATCCCTTTATGAACTCCTTTACTGATCAAAGGTACACATTGTGAAGTAAAAAAAAATCCATGAGAGCAAGAGGAAAAAGAAGGATTTGTACCCTGGCAGTTTTGGACTAAATGCTCCTGGCCTGGGCTCCAGGACAGCTTCGTCTTCACAGCTTCCTAATGAGGTAGTATTTGATATGCTTTATGGAAAATCAATTTTCTGGCAGAATTTTTCAGGAAAATTTGTATCAGGGAAGAAGTTGTGAGTATTCTGGTAATTTATACTACAATAGTTTCAGTAATAATATAAACATGAATGAAATCTAAGCTAGAGAACACAGTATGTAAAATATAAACCAGAATACTATCTCACCTGATTGACAGATTGTCCCAAAGTGCTGAAATCATCCTTCAAACCCTGGACTTAGACTCTGGGATGCTTTACCTTTACCTGTCAACCTTTTGGATAAATCACATCTCTTTACTTCGTGTTTCTTCTCGCCCTGAAAAATAATTACAGTGATTTAACAATGAGAAATGGTATGAATTGATAGTTATTTTAGCCAGCAGTGTTTTCATTCATTCACTGTAGCGGGATTTGGTTCACACTTTTTGCCAGAAGGAACAGATACTAGCATCAGGCTTAAACCAGAGCAAAAAGAAACTGGTTCAACAAATACAGGCAGAATATTGCTGCAGGATAAGCTTCTGGTACTTCCTGTGTTATGAGATATATCTTATTTTCCAGCTGAGAGGCTCTTATCCAAAACCATGGAAGTATGGATAATTCTTTTCTTTGTTTCCACTGAGCACTGGATCCAAAGTCACATTAAATAAGATGAATAGAAGGTTTCTGTTAGTGATGGCTACTGAGGACTGATAACGGGGAAAGTAGCCAACAGTTTTAATGGGGAACAGAGCCAACAGTTTATTTATGGACACTGTTTCTGTACATTTAACACTCTTTATAACATGCAGTCCTGAGGCTGTCTATTATACATGCATGATGTCTTTTGCATTATATTTTCATTTCATACACTGTATACATACACACTGGCAATGGAGGGAAACTCCTTTTGGGATTTTAACCTGCTCTTCATTGCTGACAGAGTTTTTCCTGGGCTAGGCTCACTACACTGCTCTGGTTCACAGCACAATTATCGTTAAAGCAGTGAGTAAACTGCAAAGCAGAAGTAGAAACAGAGAAGAGTTCAAAATTCCTAAGGAGCTGAGAAATGCAGACCAATGTATTCCTTTGGAGGAATCACAAGAGTCACCAAGGGACTGACTTTGCACCTATTTACCACTTACTTGTTTGTGTAAACTAGTTAGAAAATTGTTGTCAGAAGCTGCCTGTCTGACTTACGAGTCTGCATGGCAATCAGTTAAAGAGCACAAAGGGAAAGACAAAACCAACAGTAGTAATAGAGCACGCTAAAAAAAGAAGAAAAATATTTTATCAAATAAAGTAAGCTTATTACATAATTGTATAGTCAAGACAATTTTATCATATTCTTTATCAACTTCTGTGCCAATTTAAAAAGAAAACCGAGTTGAAAAAGAAAACTGAATCCTTTCAGCTCTCAATATTGTAAAAATCATGGAAAGACATGGAAAACTTCTCTGCTGTCCCCCATTATTGAGCAGTTGTAGCATTATTGGGAATACAGCTGAAACCGTAAACCTTCAAGGAGAAACACCTAGAATATAAAAAAGCCATTTTCTCTGAGTCTGTGTGACCTTGGCAACATAAAAATAAGTAGCATTTTAATGCTTTCATATATATTATTTTTTGTTAGATATGTTCAGTTATATATTCATATTTATATAGCCTTTGGTCTTCTGGTGTTTGTTTGCACCTCTACTCACTCTGCAACCTATAGTAACAGATAAAAATTGTATTTTGGGTTTGTCCTTTTTTTCTTTTGTTTTGTTTTGTAATGTAGAAAATAACAGCATTTCTGTATGGCTGGCAGGAACGATATTCTCTAATCCTGCTTTTTAAAACAGGTATCTTTCAGCCATTCTGTTTGAAATAATTTAGAACAATTTATGAATAGCTGATTCACAAAACCAGGGAGAATTAAGTGCCTTAGTAAGATTTAATCTTTGGAAAATGTTCTCAGAAGTGCATTTGATTATTCGTTCATTTCTGCCAGCTTCACGTGTTGTTATCCATGGGCTGTGCACAGTTGCCAGTCGTGTACAGGAAAGGTTTTCTCCACTTTTCACTTTGGCTTTGGCAACTGATACTGCCCCAACAACTGCCCTGTGTTCTGAAGGGATTGCTAATAAAAAGGAAAAGATGTAAATGCTATCACAATGAACTTTCTTAAAAGTTCTATGATTTATGGGGAAAAAAGTATGATGGTACTGCTTTTCTGCCTCCAATAAAAAAAAGAGGGTGAATAATCACAGTATTCCACTCGTGTAAATGAGAGTATAGCAAGAACCAGAGGTCATTACTGATGATTACATTTCTGCAGATACAGACCATTTACATAATGTGTGATCTAACTCTACCCGAGTAGGCACATGTGCATGCACTCCACACATCTTTATCCATAAACTTTCTTTTCTTGTTCAAAATATCAAGGATTCTGGCTGACATGACATCTTTAAGGGCATTATCAACTTTTTTTTCCTGTATCTTTTTGATTGCTATATTGCTTTGATAGTATATCTAAGGAAAAAATAGCTTCACTGATTTTAATTCAAGAAGTAGAAGGGAGGAACTGAAAACCTCTGAGTTTACTCCTGGGTCTTTCAGTACTTTGAAGATCCTAGATTCTCCTTTATAATACTATCAAGGTTAAAAAATGTTTGGAAAAAATGGATTCTCCTGAGTACGTACCGCACAGGTACTCCAAAGTACTGCTGCAAGGATTTCTGAAGAGGAATTAGAGGACAATATTTAAGTTCTGCATTTAAACAGAAAGAGGTAAACTATTTAAAAAGAACTGAACATGTTTTGAACTGAGTGATCAAAAGAAGAAAATGCACATGGCACTAATGCTGGGGCTGACAGTGTCAGATTGCTCATGCAGTGTTCATATTCATTCATCACTTTTTTTCAATTGCTCTCAAAATCCCAAGGAAAGAAAAAGAATCTCTCTGAATAATTTAAAACAGCTCTCTTTTCAGTCATCAGTCCTTTTGTTCTTGTGTGTATCTATAACCTCACACCAGTCATTTTAATTTATCTGTGGTTGTGATATGACTATCTCAATGTCTAAAGCACTGGGAGAGCAAAATGGAAAGGAAGTATTTACAACATTTTAAGGAAAAGGAAAAAGGAAGGCAAAAAAATCCTCTAATCTGTCTAGAGATTTACAAAGAAATGATTGATGCAAAGACTTTCCTTGCAAGAGATCCATTAGTTTGCCAGTCAGTACCAACAAAAGTGGGTACCTAAAGAAGAATAAAAAGTGAATAGCTTATTATTTAGGACTACCATGTTTATAAGGTTGGGTTTTTTTTCCCTCCTTTGATTTATACCAGACTTCTAAAATGCCCCATTTCTGAAGACTCACCCAATATGATTAGCATCATCATTTGTATTACAAAGTACCTCAGAAGCCAGAAGTGAAATCAGCAGCCTTTTGTACCAGACATTGTATGAACCGTCCTTGCCTTGAAGAGCTTACCAACTAAAAAAGAAACAAAAAAAGCAACTAAAGACTGGAGAAAGGAAGTATTAGCCTTCTGTAATAGGACCAGACACAGAAAGACTAATTTAAAATGCCCAGAAAGTCCCTAAATGCATGGAGAAATTGAACGACTTTTTGAGACCCAACTCTTTGCTTTGACCACAAGATTCTTTTTCCTCTGAGGTACTTTATCACTCAATTTACAACTGGCAGTAATTTCAAAAGAAACATTCTTCATTTTAGAACACACTGGCATCCATTCCATAGTAATCACTTTTAGAAATTCACAACAAAAAATGTGGTGTCAGGAAAGTGAGAGATTAGAGGCAGTACTGGTAGATGACATCATATTTTGAGTCAGGTAGTCTAATAACCCAGGAAAGGCCATCTGTGTGTTTCCTGGACTCCAATTCTGGGCACAAATATATTAAGCACAAGAAAATCTTTTGCATTTTTGCAGAAAATACTCTGTCCATGTGGTTTGTTTCCTTAATTCCATGTGAGGTCTAACAGTTTCAGCACTTCTCAGTTTCACGAACAGTAACTGAGCCACAAAGCCTCCTGCCTCTCATTTCAGCCTCTACTCCAGAAGCCAGGTACTGGAGGAAATATGCAGAAATCTCTGTGCATTGAAGTTGGCATATGTTGAATTATACCAGAAAGTAAAAGAAAATGACAAAAGGGTAAAAGAAAATGATTCTGAATTTAGTCAAGTTGAGCTGAGACTTCAGAAAAGACAGGAGGAATGAAGATCAAGGGAAGTGGTAATAAGAAAGAGAAGACATTTTAATAAAAACAGAAGGGAATGTTTAGCAGGCTGCTTAAACTAATCCACAGGAAGTTGCAAGATCTGTATCTGCATTGTTTGGAAAGGATCTTGAATTTTATGTTTTGGTATCATAAAGGTATTTTTAATACTGTTTACATATTTTTGGTTTTACATACTGCAGTTTAAGACATGGGCAGGGCCAGACTTAATCTGCTTTTTGCAGGGTAATTATTCTTGAAAAATATTACCCTTGGACTTATTGAGGATCAAAGAAAGCAATCAGGGGGCCACTTCTGCATATATATATATCTTGATAGAAGAACTCATTCTTTTAAGCAGATGAAAGAGGATCTATTTTACTCTTTTTTAGAAGCTTACTAATGAACTACAGAACAGATGTATCTTGGAGACTGTCATCAACCCCCTGAGTAGCAATGATTTGAAACAGTTTGTCATATGTACTTGATACTGATTAAAATAAGACAAATTAACAAGTTTCACCTCTCTTGATGGAGAACAGATAACTGTCATTTGGTGGTTCTTCTATCATGGACTAATTCTTTCCTTTTTTTTTTTTATTCCCAAATAGGTTATTTAAATATTTATCAATATTCAGCAGCAGGATAAAGGCAAATGCCTTCCCTGACACTTTAATGCTCTTTCTCAGGTGCAGGAAGGGCTCGGCACTGATGGGCCTGGATTGCCCTGATTTCCCACACCTGCAGCCCAAGGGTGATGCTCCATTTAAGCTCAGGTGTGAGAGTTCCCTCCTCCTCTCACCCAGTGCTATAAGTTTGTCTGTTCCCAGTCCTGCTTCCCTTATTGCTTGGGTCAGCCTTGACCTGCTGCTGTGCCTGAAGGTTGTGTCTGGAACCTACTGCTGCTGGGGACCTGCTGCTCAGGCTGGGGCTCCCTGGGCTGCACCCACTGGTGAGTTCTCCTTGCCCTGGGGCACACTCAGAGCATCTGTCCTGATGGACATGGCTCTGAACTTCACTGACTAATATGGTGATGTTATTGTTCTTCTAAGAAAACCTGCCTCCTTTTCTTCAGGTAAAATAGAAATGAAATATTTCAAAGCTATATATTTCTAAAGCGTCTGTATAGGAAGAAAGGGAGAGTCATATGTGATTTGTTGTCCAGGTAACAATACAAACCATGTTTGTAGTTGTTGGCTGGAGCCCCTACAGGCTTGTTATTTTTTAAGTGGGGATTGTTTTGTTAAGAGTGGGACAAGGAGGTGTTGCAGTGGGATGGAAAGGGATGAACTCTCAACAGCAGTGGAGGTGTGTCCTCAGTGGAGTGAGGGCTCACCTAAACTGTCACCTACAATGTGGAGTTCACCAAGGCAGCCTCTGCTTACCTATCACACTCAAATATGTGTGGCAGTACTTGTTTGGCTCTTCAGCATCCAATTACTGTGTTATGAAATGGGAAACTCTCCTTTTAAACATGTATGATATTAACTAATTGCAAAGGGGAGGCACAAATGTTTTTCTTACTCAGCCACCCACAAGATGGTTGATGGTCTGTGTGCAGCCTGGAAGAGACTGACTGGAAATAGACTCATTAAAATATGTATTTTTGTGAGGAATATAAAACTGTGTGTTTGCTAGGAATAAAACATTTTTCTCCATATATCCTCCCTTTTGGTGGAAGATCCAAACCAGAAAAAAACCTGACTTCCCAGTGTTTAGTAGGAGAACACCTAGTTCTTGATCTATTCCAAGCTAACTTAGGCTTCAGACCACTAAAGAAATTATTTTGTACTAGCAAATAATAACTAACTAGATTAGTTAGGTTAAAATAAGTGAGTCTTACAAATGTGGTGATACAAGTAAGTGAACATGATCAAAATTAAGTTGCTGTTACTTTGTTCCCCAAGTAGTTTTGTCTAAGGTATCTTATTTTTAGATATTGTCACAGATTTCTCAATGGATGAGACAAACAAATTTCTGGAGATCAGAAGATTAGAAAGCAGTCTGTAAAATGCCTGAAGTGTTAAATATAGTCAGTCTGATGGCTGCCTAACTCTTTAAAAGGCTACTAACTTCATGTACTGATTTTGGATGACTTTTAAAAGACTGTCCTCAAGGAAAACTATGGGAGGAATTACTGTGCAGCACAGATCTGAGAAGAAGAATATCCCTGGACTTTTCAAAGCGTTTGTTTTCAAGCAAGTGCTGCTGTGAACAGAAAAATTCTGTGCCCAATAGATTATCTTATAATTAACTTTTATAATTCATTCACATTTCTGGGTTTCTCACCATCATCTGAACATGGTCTCAGTAAGCACAAAATCCCTCTTTTGCTGTTATGGTATCCTGGGGATCCTATTTGTCATATAACTCTTAATTTTCTCTGAAGTCAGCAAAAATGGTTACTGATACTTACAACTCCATTCATGGAGAGGGGAGTTTCTTTGTAGGTGATGTACTCTCAGAGAGCCCTGTGACATTCTCAACTTCTCAGCCAAATCCGTGTTGTGATGTTTTCAATAGGAAGTATTGGAAAGTTTAGGTTTTTTTAACAGAGAAAAGATTGCTCCCACAAATATGAATTTTCAGTGCCTATCTCTTATGGTTGCATGTATGCTAAAAATGTTTATAAAAATGTTTTATAGTAATTGCTAAAGATGTGGTTGATAAACTTAATCCAGTTCATGTAATAGAAGTAGCAATAACAAATTTAATAGCTATGGGAGAGGGGGGGAATATTTCTTTGTTCAAGCATGGGAATTTTGAATTAGCCTTCACTGCGAGCTTGATTTTCTGTTGTTTTTTTTTTAAATGCAAATTCCCATACTTTTAGAAAAATGTAAACTACTGCATCTTCACCACAGCATAAAAACATCCCTGGGGTACGTACTGCAGAACAGCTCAAAGACAGTGCAGCCACAATCTGGATGACTTCCTCTTGTTCATGTAATAGTGGCCCAGAAGGTTTGTCTCCCTGTCTGCAAAATGAGAAATATCACCTTTTTTCTTGCTTTGTCTTTTTGAAGCTGAAAAGGCTTAATGCCTTTTAAAGAGGGGGGGGAGAAAAAGTTTTTTATTAAACAGTTGCATTTTTCTAACAGCTAAGTTTAAGTTGACACTGCTACAGTTAATTTCTTACTCCATCTGTGTGTAATCACTTCACACTTGGGACAATATTTACCAACTTTTCAGAATTCATCACATTTAAGCAACAACAAATCTCTTGCAAAGATAAGTGGGTGTCTGCCTCTTACCACAGCTATGGGAATCATCAGCATTCTGTGGACCACAATGTGGCAACAATCAGTATAGGTGTTTCAGGAAAACATTTCCATGTGTACTTTGTTGAATCCTATTCAGGAAATGGTGTAAGCAGCTTATTAATTACTTTTATTTTCACATAAAGTCTGACACTCTGTAGTGTTTAAAAATGGAAACTACTCTCCTCCATTTCTCTCCACAAAGTTCTCATCCAATTTTCTTTGCATGTGTACCTTCATATTTAAAGATATACTATCTCTGTTAATGTTTGTGCCTTGGACTTGTCATAAATAAAAAATCTGGATCTCTGGGGAGGTCACTTGGGGTCCCAGAGATGATGTGGGTGTATCAGCCTCCATTGCCTCAACCCAGAACACATGGAGGAGTAGCTCTTCTACTGGATGAGTCCAGCAAGGGCAGTGCAGCTCTGAGGGTTTGTTTGCCTGCTTTAAAAAGCAAACTGCCCAGCTGGGACC
Organism: Calyptomena viridis; assembly: GCA_013390005.1. NCBI lineage: Eukaryota > Metazoa > Chordata > Aves > Passeriformes > Eurylaimidae > Calyptomena > Calyptomena viridis. Next base: position 13,746 of record WEIV01017440.1, read on the forward strand.
CAGTTGCTTCCTCTGAGCCCTGCAAGTTCCTCAGCCTTGACACTCTTTCTACCATTATGAGTTTATGTTCTCACTTCTAGGTCAGTTAAACAGCTTTGGTTTTCATTTTGATCATAAACCCAACCTGTCAAACACAATGACTTCTAATCTCAGTCCTAATCTTTCCTTGAAAGGATTAAGACAAATAGTGAGTCTGGATGTGTTTAAAGTTGGGAGATCTTTTTAGTGACATATGTGGCACCATATGTGTCTACATGTAGAAAAAAAATCAGAAGTTTTTGGTGGTTTAATTACAACTACCATCCTATTTCTGAGTAACTGTATAATAAGATTTTGTTTGCCTTGCAGCTTTATCTAATCCCAGGATGACTTTTTAAAAAAAACTTAGATAAAAATCAAATTTTAAGATATAGTTCCTCTTGGGTGGCGGTAATGTAATGCAGTCTGATCTCCCTTTCCTGCGCATGTCAATGCATATTTTATGGAGTCTTATCTTAAAGCTAGAGCCACTGCTACTCTGAAGTGGATATCGCACTCTTTTTAGTTATGGATAATTAAATATATTCAAAAATTTCCTTTTTTGTTTTCTGCACTAGTAATTGAGGTTTTCAAATTATTCGTGTGATAGTTATAATAGCAAGCCCTGATATTATTAAGTCTTCGCATTAAGATATTAAACAAAAACCAGCAACTTCCATAAGAAACGTGATCTTCAACAAGGAATGTCATTAGTAGTACAAAGCAGAATTGCTGTTTACTTACTGACAGACAACTCTCTTTAGCACACTTACTGGGAAAATTTAACTCTTCTGTAGCATCCAGGACTTGAATCGATTTTGAGCACATTTTTTTCTAAGCGTTTTCTATTGCTTTGCCAGGTTTTGTAGCACTGGGAAGAAATATGAGAGATGTAAAAGCCATAAATCACACTTTTAGATTGAATTATGTCTGAGATTCTAAGTGTGGAAAAAGCTAATGAAAAAGGAATGTGTTGTTTTCTTCCATATTTCATTCTCTCCACAATCCAGCAGCTCACATTAGCCAGGTCTCTTTACTACAAATGCACATTTAAGGAACTGATCTGTGACAGGATGCTAGTCAGGCAATGGGAGTGTAAGACACATAGCTGAATTATCATGCTGGGCTTCAGGAGAGAGTGATTTTGTCTTATTTGAGCATCTTAGCAAGGTCTCATGGTGAGCAGGACTTAAGGGACCCAGGAGAGCTGGGTAATCTTCAAGGACAGGCTCCTTGGAGCACAGGAACTGTCCATTGCAAGGTGCAGAAGGTCGATCCATGAACAGGGTATTCCTGACTCAGCTCAAGTGTGAAAAGCAAAGGCACAGAAGGAGGAAGCAGTGAGAGGCTTCTTGGAGGAACATGGAGACATTTCCTGAGTGTACAGAGATAGAATTGCAAAGGTCAAAGCTCACCTTGAGCTCAAACTACCAAAGCTTATGAAGATCCATAAGAAAATGTTATTTTACATGTGTTGACAAACAAGAAAAATTGGTTCTCTCTACTTATGTGTGCAGGAGGCCTAGAGACAAAAGACATGCATAGAGTGGCAGATTGAACAAACAAGTCCAATTCAGTAAATTGTTTTAAAAACCTTTTAGTTTTGCTATTTTCAGAACTTCGTTTTGTTCATTGTCAAACTGATAAAGGAATATTTAATGTCAGACTATCTCAGCCTAGGATTGTTTTTTAACTGACTCAATACATTGATCCGAGTCCATTCAGGATGATGCTATTGTTGTCTGGGTTGGCTTGTTGCCCTCTTATTTGAACCCGTCACTGTCTCCTATGAATTGATGACAGTGTTTTAGCAGAATCATTTCCACCTGGGTGCACCAGCAGGTCACAAAGAATGCTGCCCAATGAGTCACACTAAAATTCCAAGATATTGTTGTTTATTTTTTTCCCAAGACATGTTTAAGTCTGCATACATTGCAACTGTGAATGTACCTGCATAGAGTCAGGTGCCCACTACCAGTAATGGTATTCCAATGCCAGCAATAGCTCCTACTGAAAATCAATTTCCTATTCTCCCCAACTTCCCTCCCTCTCACCCCAACCCTGTGCTTCAAAACCCACAGAGTTCTAGAAAAGTGCTATTTAAGAAGTTGTTGCACTGGTAAATTTATGATGATACAATGCAGTAGTGTCACATTTTCAGTCCCATTGTTGAACTGAAAACCAACAGCTTATCTGCATCTTAATGGGAAGTATCAATATTGAGCTGTGATGCCCTCTTGGTTAACAAATATTGTACAAATAATGTTTGTACAGCTTTTTCTTTAGGGAATATCACAGAAGGAAAAGGGCTTTTGCTTTCTATTTTCAGTGAAGTCAGGTTTCATTACATTCCTTTGGGCCATGCAGGGAACTGCTGTGTCAAATATTTTAAGACGACGCTGGAAATTAATACAGTGGGATGACCTGACTAAAAATTAGAGTTTTCAATAAGTACTTTCAACATTGACTAAAGAAGTAAATTAATTCTCTCTGCTCTCATTTGGTAACATAGGTGAGCTCATCTGTTTAATTTGTGCTCTAGAAAAAGGCAGCTTTTTCTTGCATTGAGTCAAGTTCTGGGGGGCTACAGAGAGCAGTGGGGTTTCACCTCTGCGATGCAGATGTGTTCCAGGGGAGTTGGTGCTCAGCTTATGGACTTTTAGAGGAAGGTTTTTCTTCAGTTGATCTCTACCTGATGTGATACCAAAGACTGTGTCAGGTGTGCTGTGCCGTTTTCACACTATTTTCATTGAATACTTCCTATATGCAACCCAAGGTTGAAGGTTGAGCATTTTGCTCACTGTCCCAAAAGCATGGCTGTTGGAGAGCTGGACATACATCTCGGTGTGAGTGGCCAGATCCTATGTGTCCACTTTGACACCTTTGTCTGTCTGTGTGACACTGCAGAGTTGGACGAAGCAGAGCTGAGCCAGTGGCAAGCTTTACCCGATACAGCAGTTCCTCCACCTTCCTGCTGTAATTTAGAGCAGGCTTCAGGGAGCTTTTTTAATTATGCTGAGCAACTTTATGGTGTTTGGCTGTCGAGACTGGAGGGGATTGAATTATGCCATTTCTCACTTCCTCAACAGGTGTAGTGTGGGTACTTATTATGGCTGAGATCTGATCCTGAAATATTTTTTTAATCAACTTAGTGTAACATTCTGAGTTAGTCTCAAATGTGTATTTATATGGCATAAGGTTAAGGAATAGAGTGATAATTTTGCATACTTCAGAATCATCTCTCAAGCTGAATGAGAGATATGCTAAGTGAGCCTCATAGGGGGTAAGATCTGTTTTTATCACTTATTACATAAAATTTTAAGTGTAGATTAGAACTTAAATGTTAGCAGAAAAACCTGTAAGTTATTCTACTGTAAAAAGGTTGAACTGTATGGTTTTAAAAAGGTTCAACTTTTTGAACAAGAAGTCTTCAAATAAAAGCACTATGGAACAGTAGGTAGGAGCTTAGTATACAGCAAATAGTAAGGCAAAAAAAGTCCTCTTGAATTCATCCACTTATCACTCATCACAGCTGTGGCTGTAATTTCCTATAGTCAAGTGACACTTTAAAAATACTCTTTGTCTTCATGATTGCTAGCAAATTAGAAAATTCATGAAGTACTGCAGGAAAATAGAGGCATTTTCTGAGCCCTGGATCCACAACTCCATGTCCCAGTGAGATAGTGCCAGTCTGGAATATGTTTAAAAGCTGCTTAGAGAAGTATATGTACCATGAGGGTGGTGGAGCAGTGGAACAGATTTTCCAGAGGAATTGTGGACACCTCATCCCTGGATGTGTTCGAGGGCAGACTGGTGAGGGCTGTGAGAAACCTGGTCTAGTGGGAGGTGTCCCTGCCTGGCGGGGGGGTAGAACGGGATGGTCTTTAAGGTTCCCTCCAAACCAAACTGTTCTGTCATTCCGAAATGGCAAGTCAAAGACTATTCATAGTCAAAGACTATTGCTGAGTGATTCTCTGTCTGTAGTAACACCTGCCCCTTTGTGGGCACAAACTTTGTGCACATTTTCGAGTCTTTGCTTGCGAGTTCCCTGCTATCTGTGCAGGGACCAACAGTCTGACTGTATGTTAAGTACATTGAGTCTCCTCCCCCCCTACAGTCTTCCAATGAGGTAGTATTGAGGGGGGAGAGCAGGAAGAACTAGCTGGACTCCTCCTAGGACAAGACATGAGCAATATATTCAGCCTTTCTGAGTATGACTGCAATTGTACAACTTTCTCATTTGCACGGTACAGATCAGTCACATGGTATGGTACAGTCCAGAGGTTGTAGGTTGATTGCCAGAACTGCAGAAAATGTGGATATATAGTAACTTTTTTGAGCTCTAGACAGAATTCCTGCAGCAATGATGGTGGAGCCTAACTAGAGAACCCCTGTTCTATTTCTACCTAAATAGGTAACCCCTGTTACCATTACATGCAAATACTGGAAGAGATACTTGTCTTCGTTGGATGCTGCTCTGCAACTCAGATAGAACTTTCCTTTGAAACCTGACAAGACTTTTAAGTTAATTGCTAAATATCTAGGTTTTTAAAAGAATACTTTTTTCTCCCCCAAGGCAGCTGGATGGATATCTGAAAACTGCTGAAACAGACAGTAGAAATTGCAGAGGTACCTGCTTTGTCTGGAAGGCTTCAAAAGGTAAGTAATTTTTTGTGAACTTTTTCATTGTATTGCTTATTGTTCTGAAGAATGTCAATGTGAAAATTCTAGAGCTATGACATAACATTTTAATATGTGTTGTCCTTTTATAAAATATGTTTGAAAGATGGAGTTGCTGAAGTAGTGCTGTGTAGCTGATGTGAAATACATGCTGGAAAGCTGCTGTCACTTGAAAATTGTGGAAGAAGATGAGGAAAAGAGCATGCTCTTTAAGGAGTAGTCATCACAATTCAGATTCGAATCAAGAAATGTTTGATGAGGGATGAAATTTAAGTTCTTATTAGGGAAAATAAGTCATTATTGTCAATTTGGTTGTTTAAGTTTCGAAGTCCTAATGGCAATAGGAATGAGGAGGGGAATGAACTTTTTAATATGTGTCTTCTTACTTCTTATGATCTCCTCATAACCACTGTATTTGAAGGTGTTCAGCCCCAGAAATATTGTCATATTTTATGTCCCCTTGCTCCAATTTCAACCTGAGTGTGAACTTGTACATCTACAGGCTCTAACCCCAACTGAATCATTAGTCCTTTGCCCATATGATGAATAAATCACAGCTCTCCTTTCAAGTCCATGGAGCTTTCTTGAAAATTCTGAACTCCACAAGGAAATTCTTTTGCTTCCTCAGTCCTCTCACTGGTGTTGATCACCATGGATTGCGTTTTTGACTTCCTATGACTGTCTGTTCTCACTTGCTTCCAAACCGTTTCAGCTGCATTCTGTAGGGAAATAAACCCTTCATATCATCCCAGTAAATTAATTTAAAACATACAAAAAGGATTTTCCATGACTGATTTGTATTGGTTTAGCTATATTGATTTTAATTGTACCATTAATAGAGACATGTATAAATTTTATACTGCCTCACACAACCCAGGATTTAGCAAACAAGAACACATTCTGTATTTCAGTTGGTGAATGTGTTGGCCATACCTTTGACTGCTTTAGAGTTGATGTTCTAGTGTGAAATTCTCTGCAGATCATATGAAATTTAGCCTTCTTTTTACCCTGTGACTGTTCTACCATTAGAGGAAGTTTTGAATGTTAAGGGTGAGGGAAATCATCTTGGTCAAGCAACTGTTTTGCATTATAATAATCAATTTAAAGGTTCATCATAGAACTGATTTAGTGTGTGAAAGACTGATGGGTGAGCTTTTCAGAAGTAGCTAATAATTTCCAGTTATTTTGAGCTTTCTGGTAGGATATTAAAAATAATACTAAATAATACAGGATGACAATCAGAAATATGATATCTCATAATGGAACCTACTATATGACACACAACCCAATGATGTTTTCAAATCTGTGGGTACAGTAGGCAAGGAACAATGAAGGACAAAAATGTTTAAGTAGTGCAAAACTTTTTACATTATGAACTACTTGTTGATCTGCTGTTGTACAGCCTCAGTGGCAGTGTCTTATTACACTGCTGCTATTTGTTAATGGAAGAAACAAACCCATGTATTGTCTTAAAATGTATTTTCTTTATTGTGTGTTCAATGGTACCTGATGATTTTTTTCTCGCCCTTCCTTAGCACATTTTCTAAGCAATGGAGAAACTTAAAGCTTCTGTGATGCTTTGTGTTTTAACAACCAGCTCACAGAACTATGTGCCCTTGGTGGAGAGTCTTCAGTTCTCTTAGGTTATCTCAGCGGTTTGTCTTATTTTTTGGTGGTTGACTGAATACCTGTCACTCCAGCCTTTTCCTGAACTTAGTTCTTCTGTGGTCTGTTGCATTCTACACCTACTGCCAAAGTTCTCAGCAGATGTTTTGCTGATGTAACTGGTTTTTACTTTCTTTAGTTTCATAAATTACATATATCTAGATGCATATTAAATCATCGTTATGTGCTTTCTTACACACTGGAAAAAGTTACAGTTCTTTACAACATTGCATTCTTTGTTACTAGGGAGACATTAGCACAAAATTGCACTCTTTGTGTTTCAAATTTCTTTGCTAATTATTGTTAAAAGAAGCTGAGAAGATAAAAAGCTTTGGGAATTTGCTGCTATTACTCTCATTTTATTTTAATGCAGTTTGATCTATGTTATTTGGTTGGTTCAGAATGCATTTATGTCATTAAGTTTCTTAGAGATTCACTGGTTACTATGGAGCTCTGAGGTTAATTGAGTAATCATTAGTAGCATGTATTGTCTGGTAAAAATGAATTAAAATTGATTGGAATCCAAATGAAACACACAGTCTCTTTTTATCATATGAAAGGGTACAATGTGGTTCCTCTAATACAGACATCTATCAAGTGGCCATCTGGTTATTCTGTAACATGGGGCATGCAGCAATGTTTCTTTTAATTTTGAAAAATAAGCCACACATTGGAACTAACTAGAATTTATTTGAGCCTCTGATCCATAGAACTAACTTAAATTTATGGTTGGTTTTTGTCCATTTAAAATCAGTTAGTTCTAATTTTCCTAACAATGTTTTTATGTCATCTCTGAAGATGTTAGATTTCAGTAGAAATAACAGAAAATCTTAAACATTATAAAGCAGGTAATAACATTTTTATGTGATTTTGTCCAACTTTGCTTTGGTATTTCTATTTGTTTTTCCTTTTGTGGCTATTTTGTGTCTTAATTGCACTGAAAACCACAAGAAAATAGTGAAACTTCATCACAACAAGAAAATACTTAATCTATAGGTGGTTTGTAGTGTCACAGAATGGGTGGGGTTGGAAGGGACCTCTGGAGGCCATCCAGTCCAACCTCCTGCTTCGAGCAGGGTCCCCTGGAGCATGTTAGTCAGGAGTGTGTTTAGATGGCTTTTGAATATCTCTAGGGAAAGATGCCACAACCTCTCTGTAAAACAGTGTTCTAAGAGCTTATAGTTACCATTATGGAGGTCCAGGGTGCTCGGTGTTATCCCTTCTGCACACAATCAGAAATAATTTTTTAATTAGAAAAGACAGATCTAGATTTGAAAGGGAATAAAGGAAAGTCAGCCTGGATATCCCATAATACCAGTTCTTAGGATGGTGTTTAAAAAATGTGAAAATCCTTGTAATAGGGTTGTAGAAAATAAGAGGAATGTACTGTCTGTCCATCATAACCATGGAGCTCGATGGAGAAGACTTGCTGCTTAGACACAACTCTGTGCACAGAAAGCCTGTTGTTAGCTGCTAGCTCCTTCTGCTCTATTTTTCCCTACCAGACTTAATAGCTGAAGTTTTAAGACAGTCCTATGTAATATTCTCATAGACATTAATGTGTCTTTTAAGATTAAGTAGCCAACAGTCTTCTATCCATCACAGTTGCTAACTAGACAAAAATTATTTTTTTGAAGTTTATATATGGCAAGAATGGAGAGCAGATGCTTTCTTCCTTAAAAAGAGAGTATTCCATACTTAAACTAGACACTAGGTATTTAAACTAGAAGATACTTTTGTCTTTTACCATGCAGTACTTACTACAATACATATTTTTTATTCTGTCACCATTTTCTGGTCTTTGATATAAACATAGCTAAATAGTGTGTGTCTACACATATATGCAAATACAGTGCAAATATATTATTCCATATATATGTATATAAATATACTTTCAGCTGTTCCTGTGTTTTCCTTTCACTTTTATTAATGAAGAAGAGTTATTTTGCTTTTAAACAGCTGGATTAGATAAATGTCTGACAGGCTAATCTAAATTCTATGATATTCCATGAAGTATTTTTTTGCTAGTAAAAAATATTATTTATGGGGACAATATAAGCTATAAATTGCTCTTGATTAACCAGGTATGGTTTGCATGAGATATCATAAGAGTATGGAATGGCTGCTTTAACTTGGAATGGTGGAAATAATGCAAATGCTACCATGGTGTGCAAGTTGCTGATTTAAAGCAGGAAGACAGCTTGATTTATTCTTGCCTGCGGGCTAGGAATAGCAGTATGCTTATTTTGACTATGAATGGAAAAAGTATGACATAAGTCACACAGTAAAACATTTTGCTCGTATCCATTGGAACTTGTTTAGCTGCATAACTCTGGCAGTTTCTTTGAATATCTTTCCATGTGTATGCCATCTCTGCCTGTGTTCTGTGCCACCACATTTCATCTGCACAGTTCTCTCATTTATCTTATTCTTGTTCCCTTCCCTAAACCAGAGCTCTCAATCTATCCTGACAGTGTGTGGATGTAAAAATTACAAGAAATGACCCACACTAGACAAGTTTATCACAGCTCTTTCTGACTGAGTCATGAGGAAGGTTCTTATTTTGATTCACTTGCTAGACCTTCTGTCTATTTATTGATTTATGTGTAGCAAGGAAAGTTAAGTGAGCCAAAATGAAGTGTCTGATCCTTAGGTTTAAGTAAGGGAAAGGAGGAATGCATTTTCACATTCTCTATGTTTAAGTTGGTATGCTACTTCATTGTAGAGCTCTCAAATGCTTATTACAATATTACACTTTAGCAAACCTTGAGTATTTCATTATACAACATCTTGTAAGATCCTGAGAGAGGGGAAGATGATTTGACTGACCAATGGGAAACAAAGCAGTTGAAGGTTGGGATAAGATTAAATGACCTTTTCAGAATTGCACTTAGCTAGTGATACAAGATGGGAAATTAAGGCACACTTCCTAAGGTGGGTCCAGCAGTTTCTCCTCTCTCGTTTTATTATAATTACAAAGGAGTAATTGTTAATACTTTGACAGAGGCATCAATGAAAATAGTCATTGACCTGAAGTCTCTTGTGTTTGCTGTAGCCTCAGTCAGTTGTTTGTTCACCACCTTGGTCTAGTTACCCAAACCAGGTAAATAGTTTTGGTTGGTGTGGTTTAGCTATAAAGTGTTTTAAAGCTGGATGTTTCAGCTCCTCTGGACACAATGATTTTAGAAACACATTGCTGATTGGATCTGCCATTTTATATAAAGAATCCATTAGGATTCAGATTTCTTATGGTTTATTCAGATTTTTACAGCTCATGTAAGAGCTGTAGAGTGTGAAGTACATCTCCATAACAAATGGAGGAGGGACCCCACAACTAGGCTGAACTGTTCCCAAGACCTGACCCAGTCCCTACAGTCAGAGCACACATAACACTACACTGGCACTCTGGTGTTTCAGGTAATGAGAAGCTCTGTCAAGTATTTTAAGTATAGCACCAAATTAAGCTGTATAGGGGTGTTTCCATTCTCTAAGGCATTAAGTCATGTATAGGCTGTGCCATGACTCCCTCTTGGAAGGTGATCCATTTCACTGAGAGCAATGAAAACCCCAATGAAGAGTTTTTATCCAGGATTTATAGACACGGAAGCAGCTTGAGCCCACAAGACAACAGACTTGAGAGTATGTGTATTTTATATGAGTGCCTCTTTAGAGGTCTACATTCTCTGTGTATAGGGCTTGTACTTATGCAGTCTGATTTGTACTATTGCAAAAATTTGTTATTCGACATGCTATGTTGGATTGTTTTGTTCATTCCAGGATGAGGCCTTTAATGTTCTATCACTACAATGCTCTTGTAAAAATCCCTCTCTAGCTTTTTTGTAAGGCCCCCTTTAGCTACTGGATGGCTGCACAGTGAAGTCTCCCTGCAGCCTTCCCTTCTCCAGGCTGAACAGCCCCAGCTCTATGACCTCATAGAAGAGGTGCTCCAGCCCTCTGAGCATCTTTGTGGTCCCTTCTGGACTCCAATAGGTTCATGTCCTAATCTTTGAGGCCCCACAGCTGGATGCAGCACTCCAGGTCCCATGAGAATGGAATAGAGGGGGAGAATCACCTCCCTTGACGTGCTGGTCACAGGAACCTTCTCGGGTTCCTTCCACCTGAGCTTTCCTTATGATCACAGAATGTGTGTATTCAAACGGAATGTGTGAGTGTAACTCAAGCTGGTGTGCCCATGGAAACTTTACTGTAGATATTGCAGGTACAAATAGCAGTACCTTTGGCTTTAACAGCACCAGGCAACAAGGCAGTCTTGAAAATATCTGTCCATAATGAAGCCTTTTGTTAGGGCTAAGAGTTGATTCCTTCTGTGTGCTACAGTTTCGTTTCCATGTCCATAAGATGATGCTTCTCAGGTTTTGAAACCTGTTTTAACATCTTGTCTTGCGTGAAAAAAATGTGATGCGAGTTCTTCCGGGCTATGATCAGCATAGACAAATGAATTTTGAAACATCAGTCATTTTCCTAATGTAGCCTTGTATGCTGGAATAATGCCTGGTCATGGCTGTTCAATTGAAATAATTTCTGTGATGATGCATGGGTTTGAAGTTGACTTCACAGTGAGATTGTCTTTCAGGGAAGTAACAATTCAGGTGGATGGTACAGCATGACTGAATTTATACACTGCTGCTTCTTCTGTTTTTTACCTAGATGAACCTTTTAAGGCTGAAAATTATATAGGTGAGAATGGCACAAAAGTAATACAGAAACATACTGTCCTTGCTGCAGCTGGGACAGAGTTTACAGACTCTTAAGGACTGAGTCTGTAAGTGCTTACAGCTAAGAGCAGCACTTAGAGCTGGGAGCAGGCCATTTGATTCTTGTGAAATAATAGAAATCTATGTGGCTACTCCCAGCTGTAAACATTACAGGTGAGATTCTAAGCTGCCTAGAACTGAAGACACCGGCTTAGAATTTTAGTCAAACTCCAGTAATGAGTATTAGTGTGCCTTGTCTAGTCTGTAATGTATATTTTTGAAAGACTGTTTTAATTTTTTAACCTATTTTGGTAATGTGTGTATGTGTATGTATCTCTTTTTTTAACTGCATTTTGTCCCAGGGGTTTTGCAAGATGAGCTGGAACACATCATTGAAATGTCCTGAGGACAGGATGAATTAAAAACTGCTTAAATCTTAGCAGATACTTCTGAGCGTGCAGGGGTAATGTTCAAATTGCAAGTAAACTTTTATTCTTTTCTGAAGCCCATCAAAAGCCTTGTTTCTGAGAAATAACTAAACAGTATTTCACAGCAGCTTTCCAGACAAATTCACCTTTGAGTTGAGACCAGGCATGGAAATGCCCACTGCTGGAGGAGAATTTTTTGTAATGAGCTCATGTAACCATTGGTGTGCTGCAGAACTGATCAGTAATCTTAACCCCTGCACAAAACCAGGTGTAGTAGCTCTGTAAATCTTTTCATCTATACCTGCCCACAAAAACCAGAGTAATTGTTTTACATTTGACAACTGATAGGGGCACAGATTCAGGACCATGTTATCATTGCCTCCCTTTCAGACACTTTGGCAGAAGCATAATTACAGCTTCTTATCTCTCAAAAAACCTTGAAGTTTTATAATTGCAACATGTTTCTCTAAAATCCAGATAGCAAGATTCTCTGAAATTGGAAAGCACTTCATAAACTTGACTTCAGTGAATGAGATAGTGATATATGTAGGAATATATCAGATATGAGAGAGGCCTGCAGTTTGCTAACAGTAAGTCCTGGACTGTCTGACTCCCAGTCTGTGCTCTCCTAGCATAGATCTACACAGTGGCTGTTGCAGGTTCATAACATCCACATTGAAAATATAGTAAGTACAGCTGTAATGTGCTTTTACAGGTTTGATTTTTCATTTTCGTGCAAGAAAGGATAAAAAGACAGACTGAAGGTTTGCAGCTGCACTTGGAATAAAAATATCAGTTTGTACTGAAGCATGAGGTTATTGATTGTGCAGCTAAAGGTTAAACCTGTAGCAATGACATGCTTGAATTAATGACACATTCAGGAATGCTGCTTCTAAATTAAGAACATTTCATATCTTTCTCACAAGAAATTTTTATAAGGATGCACAGGAGACTAGTGGCAGGTTTCATATTGTCTT
>WEIV01017440.1:32597-58913 GCA_013390005.1 Calyptomena viridis
ACTGAAGAAGTAATAGTGTATTTTTCCACTAGTATCCCCAGTAAGAGGTAGGGTGTTTAGGTATTTGGGAAAGTCATGTCCCAGTAGCAGGTGTTGAATAATTTTTTTGGCAGGTAACAGGATGTGGGCAAGAGCTTGAGAGCATCAAGGTAATCACAGCAATAACATTTGTATGGACAAGTCACTTTTAATTTCAAAAGCAATGGAAAGGCCTTGCGTAGTTGGTAGAAACTTTAGCTACGCACCTTGTTCATTCTTTTCTAATCTTTCATGTTACATGAAAATTTTGATCAAGTATATGTAACAATTTTATTTTTTTCCTTCCCTGGATGATTTCCTTGTATTTGTTTTCCTATTGGTAGAGAGAATTCTCCTCCTGATTCCCTTCTTGAAAATAGTGTAGAGGTGTCTTTCTTAAAGACAACCCAAGGGGGTTTAACATCGTGGAGCTATTTGAGAAAAACCTATGATGATGATACTGGAACATACCTAAGTGTCCTTGTAGCTTGATTTAGAGAGCTGAAACTTGTATAATTATTCTGATTTAGTCTGCCACAGGCAAAATGTTTTTATTTCATCATGTACAACAGCTTTTCTGATATTAAGTTGTTACTGTGTCCTACACACAAATAGGAAGAACAGACCTTTGACCTCAATGAGACTTTAATACAGATTAATAACAGTAAAAAAACAACGTGGGAAAAGAAAACTTGAGACTTTCCAACAGGAAGCCATTTGCTTCCCCTCTGCTATGGTCTAAGGAAGATGGCTGCTGTCCCCAAGTTCATAGGGAGAGGACTGGACACGTAACTTTGCACAATGTAGAGAAGGCAACAATATGATAGGATGCTTTTAGCTTTTAGTTTAATAGTGAATGGTGACCTAAATTTCTTGAAAGAAGTCCTTGAAAAGTATTGAAGTCATTAATAAAATTCCCATGTAATCTCACATATAACTGAAACATCCTAAATGCCTGGAAAGGTTTCTGTGGTGTGAATCAGCTGTGGGTAGTGGTTTAGGTGAGCTGCACCATGTTTTCATTCTGACATCTACCCTTTATGGTGCATTTTAATTGGATTGAGGTGCCAAGTAATTAAAATGAGCCTCAATAGCCTCTGGGTTGCCTGCTGCCTGCTGTACAAAAATGGCACCTGCTCTGGTTTCAAAACTAGAGAAAACACTGTTTTTGAAAGGATCTATTAACTGAGCAGAGCACAAATGACTCAGAAAGGATAAAAGGTCGCTTTTAATATAAGGTGGTTTCCGTCTCCTCTTTTACCCAGAGTGTAGACTGTTGAATCTGAAGTGGCACTAGGGTAAAATTTTGGAAATAATTTGGGATTAATTGAAATAAAGTAATAATCCTAGTCTAATTTATTTGTTTCCAAACAACCTGTACCCACACGTGAAATGAACTTTCCTAAATTATCTAGTTCACATTGAAGAATCTGAAGTCTTGTTTGGTGCTGAACTGCAAGTGCTGACAGTCGGGGCAAACACTTGTAGGCCTTCTGTACTCTGATGTTTGATGGAAATGTCAGAAAATTATTTTAAGGCTGAGTTTAGGATCCAAATCTCATAAGTGCCTGTCTTTAGTGATCTGGCATTGTCCTTGGCTTTATATAGCAATTTCAGCTAACATTTACCCACCTGATGAGCAGCTTTTCCTTGTCAGTGTTTGCTATCCTAAACAAGCAAAGCCCTCCAGCTCCTCTTATGAGATCTATTTCTCTAACCTGTTCCATGCTCCAGTCTGAATTCATCATCTTTGAGAACAGGGATCCAAAAGATGTGTGCTAGCTCAGATTAGGTCTCACTTGTGTTTGGAAAAAAGTATTTTTATTAATTTATCACTGTGTTCTTTACTAGAAAGACTGAAACATGCTAAGGATTACAGTTATTCTTTTTATGGCCCCATTATTTTGGGTCTCTTTTAGGTTGTGAATAATGTGTTTTTGCTTTGCTCTTTATCAGCAATTCCTCTAAAGTTACTTACTGCAAACATTCTGGTTATTAGTCCTCAAGGCTATGACTTGGAACTCTGATTTAGTTCCATTTCCAGCACTACTTTTCTTAAAGTCATCTGGATTGTCTGTGCTAATCTTGTGAGCCTTTTCATTAATCCCTCCCTAATCTGAGCCATCAAGACATCTTGCATATATTCTTTTGTGACTTAATGACTAAAAAAAATTTAAGAAATTGAATAAATAAATTCAGAAAGTCCCTTCAATTAACCCTGTTGCCAGGCCCCCTTTAGGCAGCTCTTTATAGAGGTCTTCTCCAGACTTATGCTGGTTTACAAAGGCAAAATAGACTACATTTCATTTGTCTTGACATTTGGGCTGGGCATAATTCTACCCAAACTAATGTTGTATCTATATTTGGTAAATGATTTTCATTGATTTCATTATTTATTCTGCTCCATGACCCTTGAAATATATTCTATTTTCTTGTTATTGGGAGTCTGTGGGACTTAAAAAGCAATTACTTTCCCCACTCTTAAGATGTTGTGGTTTTTCACCAATATGGTATTGGTGTCAGAGTTTGAGATCACTCTCACTTGGTGTGTGACTGAGTGCACAACAGTATTTTACTGTAGTTTTTGCTTTAGCTATACTTTGTCAACCTTCCCTTCCCCCCTGCATCTTACACTTAACCAATCTCCTCTACTGAAAACTGAGACAGGTGATTTACTTCCAGGTCAAACCTAGATTATCTTGCATCTGCAATCCATCCTCTCGTAGCAGCAAGCTACAGCTTTCCCTGTTCTTGATTTCCTTATGAAATGAAAGATACTTTTTCTATTTGTATAAGCATTTTTTACAGGATGTGATTTGTCTGAATTTTTGCAGCTTTAAATTTATCCCTATGTTTTCTGGATTTAAGACAGTATTATTTTTTTCTTGTGGTTGATAAGCACTTTTCCAGTATTCCTTTTAAGCTATTATTACTTGTGTTTGTACTGTTCATCCATTTGTCTCACTTTTACTTGCTTAGTGTTTCCAGGTCTTAAAGTATCCGTTCCTAAATCATGTGGTTGAAAGAATTTTTCTATATCACTAGACAAAAATTAATGATTTTTTGCTTACTATTCATAGCTGTTTTTCCCTATTGAACATCTGCTAGGTTGTCACACAACTGACACTAAATCTTTTTTTAAAACATTGATGAGGTTTCTTCCTGTGCTTTAGTCTATCATACAATGCCAAAGGTAAAATTTGTCATTTAATCTTATTACTAGTGCCGAGGGATTAATGTCAGGTGGCACTTGTGGTGACAGTGAAAAGATTAAAAAATAATTCCATTAAACCTGCCTCCTGCATTTGATATTTGAACCGTTAATAAGAGGGATTACCTTCTTTGTAGGCTGTGGTAAAAATAAGCTCAGCATAATTGTCTTATGAACCAAAGGCCTCCTTACTTTTAACACATGAAAGATTATATTTCATAAAGATCTCTGATTAAGACATTCGTCGAGAGTTTAGCCATATTAGGCTAATGGGAAAGATCAACATAATAGTTCTCTCATTTTCCGATGGTGAACGTGATAGGTTTTCTGAAAGTACATAAGTATACTTATGACATAATTCCTCCTCAACTTCCACATTTCCATATAGTTTGGATTGTGTTATTTCTTCAGCCCCATTTATCAGAAGGGAAAAGTCAAAAATATAAGTGGAAACAATTGAAAGAGACAAAATTATTTACAAAAAGATTACTTTTGGATTTTTTTCTTCTTTAGTAATTAGCTACATTATCATTTTTCGTTGCAAAAAAAAGTAGAGGTTTAAAGGTCCTCCAGCAGCTCTCAGACATTACATACAGGTTTACAGCTAGGAGTAATTTACTATAACTTCTGTATCTGGAAAATGAAGTAGAGGTATGGGGTATGTGCAATGAAATGGGCCCTAGATTCAGTCAGTTTTCCTTACATTTATGCTTATAAAAGGAGGAGTAGAAAGTTTCTCTCCTTTTTTAAAGATGTAGCTACCACAGTAATATTCTCTATGTGCCCAGTTTGCAAATGCTTTGCCTCAGATTTTGCTACAAGTCTCTGTCAGACTTTTGTTACATTGCCTTCAGTTGATCCCAGATTCTGATTAATTGAGTCTTAAAGCAGAAGCCTAAGAGAAGAGAGTTCTTAAGTTTTTTGTTATTAGTCATATCTATATTTAAAAATCAAGATAGTCTGTGTTAATATAGTAATGACTATGGAAATTAAATAATATTTGTGAAAGCATTTACATTTCCAAAAATGTCTCCTGTGATAGAATTTTAGATCACAAATGGTGAATGGCAATTCTAAATATTAGTAGTATATTATGTTTTGTCCTGAAAAAAATTTCAACCCCTAACATGTTTTTGACTCCTCATCAGAAGTTTCTTGAGGGTCCTCATTTCTTAAGGAGGACTTAAATCAATGACAGTCAGTCTATGGCTAACTACCAGCCTTCTTCCTTTCTTGCTGCAATGAAAATGTTATTTCATCACTGCTTAGGAGAGACTAACGAACTGGCACATTTTTTAAGCTTTTATTGAAGAATGAGAAAAAAGGGTTTTTTTTCGTGCAGTTTAACACAGCAAAACTTCTACCAAATAACTTTTGATTATTTTTTTTTAATCCATCAGATTCTAGGCAGAGTTTCTAGATAAGCATTTGAGCTACATTTTATCTCTCTTTTGCCAGAACATCTGCCTGTCAGTTCTCAGTAGGTGTTTGGTTTGCCTTGTCTCTAGCCCCATTGCCCAGTCAGGAATCTGCTTCCCCGTGATTTATGTGACTGACACTTGGACTGATGTGCTAATGAGGGCAAATATTACAGACCTGTTATTGTTGGAGACTACTTGTTCCCATTTTAGAACAAATGTCATTAATTTGCATTTGCAGCTTCTTATATGGCTGTTTTCTTGAAATATTCACTATCTGCACTGTCTGAGTCGATTGGAAGGAATATTTGAGGAAATATTGGAGTGGGAGAGGGAGGAAACTCCCATCTGAAATTCAAACAAGAGGGGAGGGAAATGTAAAGGAAGGCAACAGTAGCACCCACATCTAGGCAAGAGCAATTGAACCATGTGAGAGGCTGAAAGAACTGTATAGAGCAGGAAAATACTCTGAGTATAGAATAGGAAGGGCCAAAATATTTTGCTTTGACTGTTGGACAATAACTTACATTAGTAACTGCAACTATATCAACTGGAAATACAGTTCTAAAGTATTTGCCTCCTCTGTGAGGAGAAATATACTGTGTAGCTATTATGTTCAAACTAATTTGGTAATTTAAAATTTCATGGACTCTGTAAAACTAACAGCTTGTGCCTTTAGAAATGCAGTTAGGGGAAATGCACAATGGACAAATTAGCAGCTGATTCTGACTACTGGCGTTAGGGAATTCTATTGTGCTGTACCCTGCTTCATGTTTGTGCCAACTTATAGTGCTACATGAAAGTGAGTGCAAGCACATACTGTATGGGCTTGAAGGTAAAAAAATAGTCATTCTCAGTTGTCCTAATAAGTCATAAATCTCATCTTTGAGGAAGGATGGTGATGGTATTGCTGGTAATTAATCATATAAACCTTTTCAGAAATTAAAACATCTTATTTGAACTACTTCTAACATGAGAACTTCCAGAATTTTACATTCTTTAATTTTCACTGTCAATATTTCAATGGCTGGTTTCTTACCTTTTTATAGTAATGTGGATGCTGGCATTTACTTGTTCTGGTGGTTCTTCCCTCCTCATGTTTGCCCT
This sequence comes from Calyptomena viridis, assembly GCA_013390005.1. Taxonomy (NCBI): domain Eukaryota; kingdom Metazoa; phylum Chordata; class Aves; order Passeriformes; family Eurylaimidae; genus Calyptomena; species Calyptomena viridis. The sequence goes on from WEIV01017440.1 coordinate 38,352, forward strand.
TGACACTCATTTCTTTTTATGGAAAATTATATATTGTCATAACATCAGTCTTGGTTTTTCTGGGCTCTACAAACCATACTACTTGGATGTAATTTGTGAAGTAGCTAATCCATTCCTATGCTCATAGCAATTGCTTTTCTCAGTATGTATTCTAACTTGAAGCCATATTTTTGAGCACAGGAGACACAAGCAATATTTCTGACTTCCAGATATGCTCTTTGGACAATATCTCACCTCTGACTTATACAACAATATTGATCTTCCTTACCTCTTCTGGAAAATTCTGTGTGATAAACTCAATATCCTTTTCCAAAGCAGACTTAGACTGATGATTCACAGTCACATAGACAGAGAAATATCAGTGATTTGCTGCAGATGAGCATTGGCTTTTTTTACAGAAATTTTCTCAGTCATGAAATGCATGATAGTGCAATTCAAGCAATCTTGATTTTCTGAGTCTCTGTATTGGTAACACTTTGTCAAAGCCATTTTTATCAGCACCCTTCTCTTTAGCCTATTATTAGTGTAAATATTTAACAAAATTAGGTCTAAGCTGACCCTGAATAATGTGTTTAACAACAGTTCTTCATGCTGAACAGTTCACTTTTCAGTGAAATGTTTCCCTTGTCCATTTAACCAGAAATCTTGATTTTAGTAGGTGGAATATGTTCTTATCTTCATGCACTGGGCTACACGATTTTACCAGAACTTAAAAATTTTACTAGAACTTAGCATCTACTTCAAGTTTCCATTTTCAGTGTAAAACAATAGCATCCATGTAACTGAATTTGCTCCTGTTATTAATGTTTGGTGGAATAAGAAGAGAAGGTAAGATGAATTATGACAACAGTATAGAACTACAGGTGGCAGTGATCACAAATCTGAGTTTACTGCTCAAACAGCTGAAGCTCTAAATGATGTGCTGCTGCTGCTCCAGATCTGAGAAGCAGGGTCACCTGCTTAGTGGATGAGGAAAAGGCTGTGGATATTGTTGGCCCAAACTTTCGGAAAGCCTCTGACACCATTTCTCACTGCATTTTCCTGGAGCAGCTGGCTTGGGTGGGTGCACTGTTCACTGGATTAAAAACTGGTTAGATGGCTGGGCCCAGAGAGTGCTGGTGAACAGAGTCAAACTCAGGTGGTGACCAGTCACACGAGTGTTCCCCAGGGCTCAGTACTGGGGCCAGCCCCTTGCAGTATCTTGGTCAGTGATCTGGATGAGGGGATTGAGTGCATCCTCGGCAAGTTGGCCGGCAGCACCAAATTGGGTGGGAATGTTGGATTGCTTGAGGTAGGAAGGCTCTGCAGAGGGGTCTGGACAGGCTGGATCAATGGGTTAGCTGTGTGACGTCTGATGGGGTGAAGTGCCGAGTCCTGCACTTGGGTCACAACAACCCTGTGCAGCACTAAAGGTGTGGGGAAGAGTGTGTCCCAGTGACATCCTGGCCTTTATCAGAAACACTGTGGGCAGCAGGACCAGGGAAGGAATCGTTGCTCTGTACTGGGCAGTGCTGAGGCCACACCTCGAATAATGTGTCCAGTTCTGGGCCACTCGCTGCAAGAAAGGTTGAAGTGCTGGAGTGAGTCCAGAGAAGGGCAACAGAGTTGGTGAAGGGTCTGGAGCACAAGTCTGAGAAGTGGCTGAGGGAACTTGAGGTGTTCAGCCTGGAGAAAAGGAGGAAAGACCTTGCCACTCTCTAACTGTGTGAGAGGAGATTGTAAGCAGTAATAAGAGGAAATGGCCTGAAATTTACATCAGAGGAAGTTTGGGTTGGATATTAGGACAAATATCTTGGCTAAAAGAGTTGTCAGGCATTGGAACAGGCAGCTCAAGGCAATGATGGAGTCACCATACTTGGAAGTATTTAACAGACATGTAGTTGTGGCACTTGGGGATGTGGTTTTAATGTTGGACCTGGAAGCATTAGGTAAATGGTTGGACTCATTGACCTTGGAGGTCTTTTCCAACCTAAATGATTCTATTCTAACCTCTTTTGGTCATATTTACAGAAAGTATATTCCTGAGCTTTGTCAGCCTAGTTATTAAAAGTTCATATTTCTACAATGCTAGTATAAGTTTATTTTCTAGATCTTGTGCAGTGTATTGATTAGTCTGAAAAAGCAGTTATTTTTTCTTTAGCTAGAGTAGAAGGAAGTGATGTATAGAGATATTATTCACTAAGACTGGTCTTGTAAGCTTAATAGTCTTCTTTACAGTTGATCTTTGTTTTTAAGTCCATTGAGTTTGATAGGTTTTACTTGCACTCTGTTAGTATTTGAATGTGTTGTTTTGTTTTATTTCACATAAATAGAAATAGCTACTATAAGTCACTATAATTACATACACAGCATGGTAAAGAGGGAAGAGGAAGATGGCACGTAATAAGCCTTTCTTAGGATGTGGTAATAGAAATTATCTAATTCTGGCCAGGAGTGTGCATATGCATCAGGCATGTGCATGTAGAGTCACACTGAAACTGTATTTGATTTGCTCGTATCAAGTTTAACTGAACTTATGCTGTGCTGTTTCTCACTGGGAGTTGCCAAACACTAGGAAATACCAAAAAGAGGAGTGCATTCATGGCAAAAGGACATCCTCTTAAGAATGTAAAAATCAAAGGAGAATCCATATTAAGCCAGCTTTATCTAGCTAAACATCCCACATCTGGCTGTAGCCAAAAAGCAGCTGTAAGGGGAAAAAGTACAAAAAGTAAGGAAGTACCATGATGTTTCCCCCAAATAGTCTGTCATCAGGCTCGATAATTTGGTAGCCCATTTTTCCTAATCCAGCAGCAGTCAATTTGTCACTTTTTGTTTGTTTGCTGAGTGGAGGCTGTAGCCTCACTTCAAACATTCTGGCAGTGTGAGATACTCCAAAGTTCTCTTACACATTTTCCTGTGACAACTTCTCTTGCAGTTCAGGAGTTGACATTTCTAAACAAGCTCATCTGCAAGGTATGGCAAAAGTAAAAATTGCTCCAAGAGAAATTCAGTGTTGGCTCTCATAGTCTTGTTTGTGTGGTGTTTCTTCAAAGTCTAATGTTGATCACCACTGAGTGTTTTGTTGAGGAAGATCTACAGGGGATAAAAATCAAGGCATGAAGAAAATCTCATGCAGTGCAGGAAAATAGCTTTACAATATTATTCATAAATTCCAGTAGTTTCATGTTGTGAAGTTGAAACTAAGTGAAGATGGGACATGAGGTTTTGTGGATACCCTTGATTCAAGCTCTCAGATGTTCAAATTAGAAGATATAACATCTATTCATTCCCACTATTCCTGCCAAGAGTCTGAACCTGATTAATTTTCTTTTAATGCAAATTAAGGATTTTCTTTTTAGTAATGGATCTATAAGGTTCTGGTATCCATTCCAAAGGCACCTAATTTTAACTAAGGGAACTAAATTCCTATTGATGCAGATCAGACTTTTGAGAGACCTAGCTACTTACCTGCAGTCTCCCAGCTTTGATATGATTTCTCTAAAGTCATCTGTATCTATATATTTTTATAATAATTATTATTAAAAATATTTGACAGATTAATTTAGAGATTTTAATCCAGCCTTTTTTAAGACTAGGAGAGTAAAAAAATTTTTTGTGCCTATTTCTTCAGGTTTTCCAGAATTATTCTACAGTTTTCCTGATGTGAGGAAGGAGGAACACCAGTAACACCAGAAATGAACTTTAGAGTCTTTTCATTCATGGCTACTGTTAGTTCCTGTCCTTACCCAAGCTTTCTTGAGGTCAGCTTGATTCTGCTCTGATGCAAGAGCAATTATAACACTCTTTGTTAGGCTTTTTCTAAAAAAAAATCTGGTATCCATTCCTGATCCATCTCAAAGTATGCCTCACTTCTCAGGGTGGGCAGAGTAGCCATTTCCAGGTTTTGGGCAACTGAAGATAAAGCAGGTTTTTAAACACCCCTGGAATTTGGGGTGTTTTCTCTGTTGTTGGTACAAAGCCTGTTGGTTTAATACCAGCAGCCAAAATCAAAGCTACTCCTGTTTGAGGGCTGAGTATGTATTCAGGTGTTGATGCATCTGTGCTGCTTGCATATGTCAGTGAATTTATCCTCTCAGGATTGACAAACAGAACATAAGCATAGTTCCAATTCTTTGAGGTGGAAAAAATGAAGTTTTAAGAAATTATCGCGGTGGTAGAGGCTCAGACAAGAGGAAGTCCAGGACTCAAATGTGCTGATTTCCAGTCTTCTACTGTGGGATTAGAGACAACAGTATGCATTTTCTATGCCTTTGTCTAGTAAGAATGATTTGAAAGCTGAGTTTTTAATGTGTCTCTGTTAGGTTTTCTTATATGCAAGTTTTAACACTTCGATTGGCACAGAGTTTCTAAGTCAAGAAACTTAAAAGCTGTGTAGGGAAGATTATGACGTTTCATGAATAACAAATGAAGTGTGACAGGGAAGCACGCTATTTTTTAAATTGCATGTAACTAATTTGTTAATTACAGTCAGAAACAATGTTGCTAACTCAGTTTAAAATCCCCCTATAAATCCAGGATTTGCAGCCAAAGTTTAGCTGTGACATTGGTAAATATCCCACTGCAAAGAAAGTCTGCAGGAGGTGGCCCAGAATTGAAGTAAGACTTATCTCCCAGCCTCTTTGGAATAGTTGTTAGCAGTTATACAGGAGTTGACACCTAGAGTCTGTCCCAGAAGAGTTTAGCACTGTGCTGGTGTGGTGAGAAGCGGGAATGGCCTTTGCACTAACAGTTTAGAATCTGATATAGGTAAAACCTAACATAGGTGTCATCTGAAATAATTTTAAAATAAAGAAGAACCAATAAGAAAAAAATGCTTTTGAACTGCATGTTAATCTCTGTTTACTCCTGCATCAGTATTGGTGAAGTCAACAGAGGAGCACCTGATCTTTCTTAACTTTGTCCCAGCTCATGCAATTGCATAGATGGTTTGCAGACAGCATTATATAGTTTTAATGATTTTAACCTGATGCTTGCAAATAGATACCTTAAGACCTCCTTATGACTCTCAAATTCCATTTATTTCTGAATTGATACAACACTGCATAGCCCACTGAGAATTTTTCCATTTCTTCACTCTGCTTTTACTGTAACTTTGTTCTTAGCCAGGCTAAGCAAAGAATACTCACTCTTCTGGTGACCTCAGCTAAGTCATCCCTGACTTGTCTAGGTAATTTCTAAAGGAAGTACGGAGTTTTTCTTACTTTTTGATTAAGATACTTCAAGAAACTTGTCTCTGTTGGAGGTCAGACTGTGAATGAATAAAACAAAGCTGGCAGCAGTATAAGAATAGTATTACATCTTTCCATGTGTTCCTATGATTCTACTTTTCAATTTCACAACCTAGTGAAACAAGCTTTCTGTTCTGTTTTCATTTAGTTTAATCAGTTCCTCTGGTCCTTTCATGCTTTCTCTCCTGCTGTTAACTTTGCCATGGGAAAATCTTCCAGAAAGTGTCCTTAAAATTGTCATATTTACCCTTTTAATTGTTCTATGTCAAGGTGTCAACCACTTTGAGTTCTGTTAGTAAACTGATGCACAGTGACAACAGCTTTGTACTTTAATAGCTGCCCTGCTGTTCTAGAACCTACTTGTGTAATGTTTGCATTATCAGGTTTTTAATAATAAGTGTTGTATTGCCTAACTATAAATCCACTGTCTTTCATATTTGAATATGCCCACACGGAGGTGTAGCCCATAGCTCAGCTGGTGAAAATATTGTAGCATAGTTGTAAGGGTTTTGAATAAATAGGAAAAGAAACTTTAAAAAGTGTTTGATACTTTTGAAATACAGAAATATTAAATGAATCAAGTTGTTTTCATCAGTAGTAGACATACCAAGTGAACTAATGAAAGCTTGGTTCTACTTCATATGAAATCATCACTACTGAAGGAAAAGCTGTTCTGAGAACTCAAACCAGCTACTTCAAGAGATACAGTGAGATATACAGAGAACTGTCCATTTAAGCAGGGTCTTCCTATGTACTGGAAACCATGACCAAGGCAAATGTGGCCTTTCTGTATATAAGACTGAGCTAAATTTATTGCTTTTCCATCCAGGCATTAGAAAAGGTTTCATGTCTTAAAGTTTACTGATGTTTTAAAATGAGAAAAATGTTTATATGGTAGGAACTCTAATTTCTTGCAGAAAATTGGAAGAGTTAGATGACTTATGTCAACCAAAGCCAGTTTCTTCTCCAAAGGCAGATCCTAGGCAAAGCTGAATATACTTTCTGGAACAGACTGAGTAGAAGTTATTATTTTTGGTTAACAAAAATTCAATGATCTTACTTCACTTAAATTTCCTAATGATCTGATTTTGACTTTAGAAAAAAAGAAAGTCTATGGTGATTTATTCTTTGTGAAGACAGGTACGTTGTTACAGCTCAAATGTTGATGCTGTTGCTGTCTTCTCAGTAAATATCAGACTTTTAATTCTTAATTTCAAATATTTTAACTGCCAATAGTTAAAAATTGCCTATTTCGAAGTAATTTGGGGGCATTTTTATGTTTATTCACTTAGTATAATCTATTAAGATGATCCAATGAGCACAGTGAAGAAATTGAAGAACATGCTGAAATTAAACCAATATAGAGAGCAATTATTTCTTGGTTTTGGCAAGAACAAAATGAATTTTCAAACTAATCAAGACTATGCAATCTGGGAGTAGAGAAATGAGGGAAGGGATTTTCTTAAGCAGAATACTTAGCAAAAGGATAGAGATGAAGTATTAGTAGAAAGAAACTCCAGAGCTGAACAAGAATGACTTTTATGGTAGATCAGCAAAAATTACTGTTAATTAGGAAGAGAACTCCATGAAAACAACATTACTTTAATCTGTTTTCATATTCAGAGTTATGGTAGTGTGTTATGATAAATTTTCATTACAGTTTTATTACTTTGCCATTATACCTGTACTTCAATTATCATTCCTTGCTGCTGCTTTTATTCTGAAATTACTTCTTTAGTTTAACAGTAGAGGCTAAAACAATTAAGATAAAACTTGAAAGACTTTTTAAGTATGTAACAGCTAGAGTTTTGGAGCCCTGCAATACAATTTAAAAATCAAACCATGGTCATCTTTCGATTATTTGTTCTGGCATACCATAAATATATGGCTTCTGCAGGTCTTAACCTTTCCTAAACCTCAGCCCCCAGTGCCACCTGCCTTTTTTCATTTTTTTTTTTAAGATGCAAGGTATGTCTTGAGACTTTCCATGAAAAGTTACTCAAAAGTGCAAGATGCTTTCCCTTCCCAGGAAAAGCTTAATTTTTCTTTGAGATGTTATGAGGGTAATTCAGCCTTTCCTGTTACTGCTGCTCCCCTCTATCCTTTCATCCTCTTTAGGAAATTTTGGGTGGAATCTAGATATTTGCATTCCTCAGAAAATGCTGCAATTTGTGATCCTCAAAAATCTTTGTAGCCTGTTAAGAAGTGTTTAAAGTAGCTTTAGTTTAGTGTTTAAATTGGCTTTAATTTTTAGTAAATATTTTGACCTTACAAAAGCTAAGGAGTGTTAAAATATTTGATTATATTTAATGACCTAATTTAGATTTTAATTCACTAATTCTGAATCCTCGTGTTATTCCTTATGATTATTTAAATAAAACGAATGTTCAGGAGAACCTCAGGGCAGGTTTCTGCAGCTTGCTCTGTAATCCTCAGGCTGCTTGGTTTGAAATGTGCACAAGAGAGTCAAAGCTACTTTAATTTGATCTGCAGGATTAATTCTCCGAATGAGACACCCCAGCCAGCACTGGCATTGGGAATGATGCTCTCCCTGTGTAACCCTGTGCTTTCTCCCTCTCCAGCAAGGAGGCTTTGAGAAACTTGGTGTCAGGCAGTGTTTGTTTGCCCCCAAGTATTAGAGTTCTGGCAGAGGGGGCAGCTGCCTCTGTGCCTTGTCCAAGCAGTTTTGTCACTGTTTCCCTGGGGAAGAACAACAGGGTTTGTCTCCAGTGAGAGCCCCTGGCCAAGCTCTGGCAGGAGATGAGGTGGCACATGCAAACAGCACTGTAGCAGCAAAAAGCTCAGTAAGGAACTCCTGGGAAAGGCAAGCAGCAAAATTATCCCCAAACCTTTAAGGTGAGGGATGAGAAGAAAATGTGATACTTTTAACAGACTGTATAGAATGTGCCATAATTCTGGTAAACCTTGGACAAAACAGCTGTACAAGTATGAAGTGAGCAGGTCTGCTTACTGACAACTTCAATTCACTGTGCTCAGTGAATTTTCTCTCTTGAAAATTTTCTCTCTTAAAAAAGTTATGTTGTGTTCTAAGGCACCTTAGATTAAATGATGGAAGGGCCCAGTGGTGTTTGCTGGATTTTATTTGAAAGAGAAAATAGGGCAATACCATTTGCAGAGCTTTGTGGGACTCTGTCTATTATTGTGCTGGGTGGTACCAGCCTCTAATGTTGTTTTACCTCTCAACTGAGATATCTGTGACACACCAACAGAGGAGGGGAAATGTGACAGCCTATGCTCCATGAGGACCTTGAAAGTGTGTATATTTGATTCTTTTTTTACTTTGCAGGGTTTCTTTGCACACAGACCCTCCATTCCCCTTACCTCTGTGGGATTTTGTCTGTCAAGCTTGAGTCTGTTTGCCATATCCCCATTTCTTTTTGATTTGTAGTGAATATATTTGTTGTACTGATGATTCTCATGCTTAATCTTTGCTGGTTTATTCTTTCGGGAAGCAGAATCCTGTCCTGATCCTCTATTTATTATTAGTGTTATTTTAATGGTCACACAGAGATCTTGAGCTTCTGATTTATTGTATTCTACTGAAAGCTCAGCCGCAATATATTTTTCTGCCCTCCCACATCCTGAACTGTGCAGTGGTCACTCTGGTCTCTGTCTCTCAGTTGTATTGAGAAGCTGAAAGAATTTCCTGAAGACTGTCAGGTCATTAGCATCCCTGGGGAATGCCTTTCTGGCAAATTAGATTGTCAGGGGCTGAATAAAGTTGTGTGCCACTTCATCTCTGCTAATGAAATATTTTCCAGCAAGCTTTGTTACCTTTTTTTTTTTCAGAGTGTGATTTTAGTCTCTAAATCTAATCCTGTGGGCTTTTTTTAATTTGTAGTCAATATAAGCTTGCTTGTCCTCTTTCTTGTAAGTCTATTTAAGGCCAAAGAAGGTCAATAATGTGGTTTGGGATGTGAGAATAGGTGTTTTAGTCTAAAAAGAAATAAAAATCTCTAATTCAAATAGTGCCTGGGGAGAGACTTCTCACAGCACATGTTACTCCAAAGAGAAAATGTACCATTAGCTAGTTTTAGTGGTTGAATTAGTAGACTGACTGTATTTCCTATGCAGTGAAATGAATAGTATGTTGGAATGGGCATAATGCTTTGACAGCTAATTTGGTTCTACAGTAAAATTATTAGAAACAGATATGTTTTTCCTCCATCAAGTTTGTGTGTGCTGCCATATATGCATTTTAAGAATCCTTTTATATTTTCTTAGCCAAACCAATGTAAATTAATTTAGTTCCACTAAAGTTACCACAGCTGTATAGAATCCCACTTTCTAGAGGTTCTCTGCTGTCTTGTTGATACTTTTCTCTGTGCTGCTGACCTGTGTGTCTAGAAATCATATATTTTCTGCAGCATAGCAAAATAATAGGTGAGCCATTAAAAGCAACATGTTTATTTTAGGTGCTCTGAAAATTTTGTCCTTGCAAAGTTTCTGATTTAGATATGGTGAGTCAAAAATATTACTTCCAAACTGAGTCAACACAGCAAAAAGGATAGTATTTTATGAATATTCAGATGTTAGTCCTATTGTTTGACTCAGAGAAAAGGAGTAGATATTTAACAAATTTTCAATTGTTGAAATTAGAATGTATTTATAAACATGCAGTTTTCTGACATCTGTTCAATGGGACAATTAGTTTTGATAGCAAAATCTGCAAGTAATGCACATATGTGACAAAAGCTTATAGAAAGTGATTCCCTATCTGCTGACACTGATCAAGTCTGCTATAAAAATGGCCTGAAACTAATCAACTGCACTGTCTCGGGCAGCCCCAGGCATGTTATCTTACAAGCCTGCTCAGTTGCTTCTGCTGGGTAGATTTAGTTGCTAAATCACTGTTCTTTCATGCATGGCTGCTTTGTTTGGTAAAGCAAATGAGATCTCAGACTGTAACTTTTATGCTATCGCTCAACTCCTACATTTGTCTGGAGTAGTTTTGCTCTCCTAAAACACCAGTTACTCATCCATGTTCAAGTGATTCCCTGGCTGGTCCTTTGGCTCTTGAGAGTGTTGCACAGGCAATGCCACCCATCACTGAGAATCTAGTGATTGTTTACAGGCCACCTTACCCTGGTCTCTTGAGCTGTGCTGTTTATTTCAAGTTCAGCTGAAATTCAGTCATTGAAATGCATGGTCTAGGTTTTGAAACAGTCTTTTTGGTCTTGGTTTTATAACCTGGAACCAAGTTGGTGTGGTAACTCTCATGTGCTGGCACACAATGTAAGGTTTTAGTAACCCTAGGTTTTTTTCCTGATGTGATAAAAAGAGGGAAATAGTTGGTCTGAACTTCAGTGTCTGCCCATATCTGTGATGATACTGCATATTGAATTCTTTTGATAATAAACATTCACTTGGGTGTCTAAATGAGCTGTGAATTCTTTTGAAAATCTGAGTGCAGATACTGGTGTTATCTTTAATTAAACTGTGTAACATTTCCATTGAATTTGCTCCTGATAACTTTCATGCTTAGCCAATGGTGAATAATTGACTTGTGAAAAAAGACTTGACAATGCATCTTTTGATTGTTAAGGAGGATTAAAAATTTGACTACTAAGTTGTAGAATATTGTGGTAAAGTAAAATCATGTCTTTGACAAGTCAATTGTTGAATATAGGACAGTTTTTCTGGCAGTTTTTATATGACTATGGGACAGAGAAAATGTCTTCAGCTGGGGGCTGAAATGACTGGGACACTTCTGATGCACTGGGAATCATCATTTGTCCATCTCAGTATAATACTAAAAGCTGAAACAACCATTGAGAAGCAGATGTGTGGTTCAGGGTGTGGAATTTTTTCTTTGTTTCTTTTAAGACATTGAAGTACCAATCTCTCACATATGAGGTTCCTTTATATCAGTTTGGTGGGTTACTGTTTATCATGATGGAAAGTGTGATATGGACCCTGAAGAGAAAAGTTAAGCACGATGTTTATTTTTAAAGACTATTTTTAGTTACCTAATCTGCATAATTTAGTCTATATAGTTAGTCTTTCTAAGTGATGTAGAGATCATCTATGTGTTTTGATGGAGGACTGAGGCTTTATCTTCAAAAGTATGTAGACATTTACCACCTACTTTCCTGTTTACTCAGTGAGACTTAAGCTTCTGTTTATTGTCCATCCTGAAGTGACTTGCCTTGGAAAGTATTTAGAAGACAATGACATCTATATTCAGTCAGTCCTGTCATCTTTCTACTGCTTGTTCATCAAGACTCACAGATAGAAACATTTTTCTGCAAAACAATTGAGAAGTGGTTTTTGTATCAAGAACACAGCTCATCTTTGTGGGAGTTGGAAAGCTGTTTGTACTTACATTTCATAGACTAATGGTACCACTTCAAAGATTTGTGTTTTAGGAAGATATTGCATATAAATCTAAAAGCTGTATCCCTCAGAAACCTCCAATGAATTAGGAGAGAGTCCAACTCTATATAACCATTTGCTGTGCAGATAGATATTCAATTCTAATTATAAAATATTAGCTTAATCCTGTGCAGATCAGACTTGGCAGTTAATTTCCCTAGCACAAGACCAGAAAAAAATTCAGCCAAGTCATACAAATCAGTTTTCTTTTAAGGTAAGCAGTTTTTTACTGCTTCAGGTAAAATTCAATTAATTTCATTCTGAAGTTTTTAGTACCAGTGTCATTAGGAGTTTTTCACCAGTACAGTTCGACTAGGTTTGGTGTAAAATTTGTCCTTAACCTGTGCCATGTAGGTACACAGTGATATTGGAAGTTTTTTCTTGGTGTGTCCCCCAGAGACTTTATGCCAATGTACAGACCTGGTAGTGCTGGGTTAATGGTTGGACTCAATGATCTGATAGGGCTTTTCCAACCTAAATGTTTCTATGATTCTGTGATTAAAAGTATTTAAATATATATTACATAGCATATTTTTAGCAGCAATTTTAATGCTAGAAGGCAAAACAGCCTTAATTTTTCATCCATGCCTGCTTTTCTTTTTTCCCAAATGAAAAAGCCAGACCCTGTAGAGCTTTTCTTTGAAAAACAGTGACATATTTTATAATACATGTAAAATGTTTACACAATATGACTTGCTTATCAAAAGCGCAGGCATTTATGAAAAGTAAGAATCTTAAGATCTGTATTGCCTCTGGGTCTAAACCTTCTCAATAATTTTCTTCAACTTTTTCTTTTAGAAGTCTGCCCAATGGCTATAAAGAATTATTCTCTTTCCTTGATTCTTAAGGAATATTCATTATGCCTTGCATTTTTTCTGTTTACTGCCATACCAGGCATTTTTCTCTTTTAGAGAAAAGCCATATGTTTCTTGTTTGTTTAGCTGTTATGTAAATATCAGAAAAATAGTTAGTGTTGCCTTCCATGTTGTTGCACTATTGAATTAAGATTTATATTAGCTCACTGAATAATTAAGAGCTTAAGACATAATTTTTTTCCCATGGATTCTTCCCAGTGTAATTTTGTTTTATATTCTATGGTGCAGTGGATATGGCTGAGATCAGTTTCCTGGGAAAACCTCTACATCAAGACAGTCGTCCTGTTTTGTCCACAATTTTTTTTAGCTTGTGGAATTCCTAAAGTGATAGTCCCACTGAAACAAGTATTCTGTTATGGAGTAAGGCTCTACTCTTTATAGAGGTGAGAGTCTAACCACTTCTAGAAAGGTTTGAAAAGGGATCCTTTTCTTACTTAATTCCTGATGCCTGATTCCTTCAGGAAACTTCTATGTTCTGTGGTCCCCAAATTATTGGGAATTATGTCTCCACTATAGAAGGTCTATTGGATTCTTCCCAGGTCATGAGGAAACACTGTTGCTTTGGAAAAAGTTTTATATTTTTTTAAAATATCTTTTGAACTGTATTTTCTATATGAATTAGTTTTCTGCAACAACTTGTATAAAATTCTATTCATTTGCATCTTTTTTTTCAGATACATTTTAAAAACAAATTCCTCCCCAATACCAGTGCTTTCCTGCCAATAACAATAAAAAATATACCTGCATTAAGAGACCACTGCTTATTTTGTTCAAAATGGTTTCATCTATAGTCTACTTTTCTTGACTAGCTGGCAATGCCCATTCTTTACAGGCCAAAAGGCTTTCCTTACAAAGTCTAAGTGGCTACTGTAGCTGTAGATATTTCAATATGAGGATTGTTTACTGAAGAAGCCAAAAGTGAACCAGTCTGCACAGGAGATAGAATTCCCATTATGCCACACAGTTAATCTCAAAGTCAATAACATTGGTTTTACAGTGTAGAACAAATAGGTATTTTGTGCATTATTACTGTCAAGGTTGCCTTTCTGTGGAAAGCTATAGACTTTTCAGCATTCAGCTGCATCTGTATTGGTGCTTTCTATTCAGTTTTCATCTTCATTACAAGTATCCAAATTGCTTTGCTACTCAGCCTTTTTTTCAAAAGAGTAAATAGGCATAAAGAAGTGCTTTATGTTCTTCCATACTTTCTTCTTTCCTTCCTGCCAACTTCAGTTGTGTTCCCAAGAGGAGGGAAATATTATCCAAAGTGAAAGTTAGATCTCCCCCCAAAATGTTATGCTGAAATTCCTGGCCATCACATGAGGTCAACTTGAAAAGGAACCTAATATGGAACAAAGAAGGTGCTTACACACTTGAGCTTTTCTAGCTTGTTCACAGAAATACCTAAAAAAATAATGGTTCAGTGTGTGGGAATAGTGCATTCACAGTATCTGATGAATTTGGAAGTGGGAAAGGTGAGAAGACTTCAGAATGTAACCCACAGCAGAGCCTTTTAATTTTTCCTATAGTGTGCTGTTGCATCTTCCAGTATTTATCTAATTTCGGCAGTCATCAGAAAGCTTGCAAAGTCACAAGTCAGAAAGTGAAATTGCTCATGACTTTTCTGTTGGTCATTAAAAGTTTCTTCTAGTAGAAAGCGTATTGTTTTTTTTGAGATGTCTTTTTCTCTCTTGCTTGCATGAGTCAGTCATCACAAATTTTAGCCAGAGCTATTTTCACTAGCACTATTTAAGCTAATACAACAGTCCCTTTCCCTGTGTTTATGGAGCTGGGGTTTGTTTACTGGGTGCTTTTTCCCTTATAGTTCAGAGTTCTGGGCAGGAAGGAAAATAAAAAATCCGATTACATAAAGGATTCACAGCATTACTCAGGTTTTGTGCAAGGGTTTGCTTTCTGCTAACAAAGCACATGAATAAAAAAAATTAAGTTTTCCTTTATGACAGATGCACAGGATTCTTTTTGCTCCATAGTAGCTGCTTGGGCCTTTCCTTAAAATGTTACGTAGTTAGCAGCTGCATGTTTTTTCAGGTTAGGCACTAATTCCTTTGTGGATTCCAAGTGGGTTTACAATCTTGCATCCATGTTCTTGCTTGTTAGTGATGTCAGGGTTTCTGACACCTATATAGGCAGCAGATTTTGCTTTTACTGAATCATAAATATGCCTCTTTGAGCTATTGTGTGTGTTTTCCATTAATTTAGCTGTCTGCTAGTTTTAATATGTGTATCTGTCCCACTTGCAATCTCAGGTGCTATTTTTACATGAGACTGAGAACTGCAGTTGTGTTAGTTACCTCTCTTGACTGTCACTGTAGATTTCATTTATATTACTTTGCCTAACAGAGGCTGAATAATTGCACAGATACCCTCTAAAAAGTTTTAATTGGAGGCAATGTCTGTTAAAATAGTTGAAATGGGGGCACTAGTGTCCCCTGATATGTGACTTAATAAGACAGCAAGACTAACAAGAGCTATTTTTGTGACAATGATATACTTGCTGTCAACTCTTCACGCATTTATCAGTGAAATGCTTTCAGCAAGTAATTTATCTATTGTAACTGATTATACGTTTAAAAATAATTAGCAGATAAAATTTTCACTGGTTTTCAATGAGAACATTTATGTCCAACTCCTGTGAGGTTTTGCATCTCCTGGTGACCTAAAGGGATACTGTGGAACTTAGTCTCTACAGAGAGATTTGTTCATACTTCACAACTGTGCTACTGATTTCTGATTTATGTGAAAAAATAGCTCTTGATGTTCTTGATCTGTATGTCAACCTCCTGCTCTGATAAACAAGCAGGTGCAGTCCAGCTTTTCTGACTTCTCACAGAACCTGTCTTCATTTGTGTCACTGTGAATGAGCCATTATTGCTCGTTAATTAAGAAGTAGAATGTGAAACAAGATTACAGCTACTCAAAATGTTGAGTTTGAAAAATTTGCACCCCTCTGGAATAGAATATAAACCCTAGAATATAAGGGAAGTGCAGGAGGAAAAAACTTCTTTACACACTATTTTGAATTGCTATGCTTACTTTGAATGCATTTTTATGTCTTGTAGTAGGTAGTTATTTCCTTGTCTGATTCTGTCTGCCTGTTATGGCAAAGAATATCATTGTTTGCTGGCTACAGCTCTGAAGAGCAGGAGCCAAACTCCTGGCTTTGGTATTTAATTATTTTGGAACTAGTGATAATAAATATGGACAGAATTCGTAGTAGAATTTACCAGAGCTTATGAAAGGAAGGGAACCTTGTACAGAATGTATAAAAATTTCAGTGTTATGTACATTGGCTAGATTACATGAACTGTCTAATTGTGAGTAGTTTCTTGTCAAGATGGTTAAGCGAAAATTAAAAATTGTCTGCTAAACAAAAAAAAAAGAGTAAGCTTTTTTAAAAAACCCCATAATTTATACAACTTGGTCAGGTAAAAAATTCAGGAGTTTTCTCTAGGAATAGTTTGTCAAAATGTCTTTGAGAAACCTACCCAATTAGTGATTATTTTAAAACTGTTCGTATACAAATTATATTACTTAAATGCCCCTTTAAAATTAGATCTTGTGTTAAATTAAATTTTACTTCATATATACATCACCTATATCACTTCTGAAAATTTTTCTGTTGCAATAAACTTCAGGATGTCAACTTCCTATCTTCCTGAAATCAACTTTGAAATGTTATAATTTCCATAAGGGCAGAAATACTGGTATTTTAAACAAGATTTTCTTATCCTTATGTGCATTTTTTTCACGTATGTGGTATTGTGTGATGAAGTAAATGATAAAAATTTGTAGGAAATCTAACTTTTGAGATGTACCATTCTAAAAGTAAGGTTTAAACATGAACATTTTGACTGTTGTGTATATTTCTGTGTCTTTGATTCAAATAGAGATTATAAAATTTTATAAATGCATTTGCAATCACTTATGACACCTGACTTTTTAAACTTTCATTGTAGTATTGCTCAAACTGTTTCATTTCAATATTTTGTTCTTAAAATTCACTAATCTTTAATTACAGATGAAAATTCAAATGCCCAAGATGAGCTTTTAAATGTATTAAGAAAATCCATAGTAACGGAAAATGTGTCTAGAAAATGGCACTACTGTGGTTGTAATAACATAATAAGCCTTGGGGGATAGTCTGAGTTCTATTGCTGGAGAGAAAACAAAAATAAACCCCAGCAAATGTGAGTTGGTTTTGAAGACAAAGGTCTTTTGATAGGAAATTCTGGTGGGTATAGGATGATAAATGATTTTGGTCTGTCTCCTGATAACATGCTTATCTCCAGTTTTACAGAAAAATCTTGACTCCAGGAACAAGCAGAAAGAACTCAGTTTTTGAAGTCTAGGGAAGGGACAGGAATAGCAAAATGTTGATTTGCAATGCTTGTTAAGCACTCTTGATATTCTTGCCCTAAAGCTAAAGCAAACTTCCACTGACACTAATAGTATTTGGTCAGTAATAGTCTACAAGAGAAAAGGTGCTGTGTACAAAACATTTTTTGCTGTTATTTAAATCAGTTCCTGGTGTTGTGCAGACCTGGTACTTTTGCAGAGCTCTTGTGCAAACAGCATCATTAAAGCCATTAACATCTCTCCAAGGTATAAGTAGCTCATTTTTCAGAAGATGGCAAAATGTCATGAATGTATTTAATGACAAATGTGTTCTTTTTGTAAACTGGATTTACAGCTTACCAGAAAGTGAGATGAATTTTTCTGGAATAAATTGTAAAATAGCAAAAGCAAAAAAGAAACCCTTGTGTTTTCTCCACAGGAATCATTTGGATTTTTACTAATTAGTATTTGCATGCTCAGCATTGAGTGTTTCGACTCTTGGTGTATTATAGGTACAATTAGTGTCTTTTCATGGAGAAGAATGGAGGAGAATTTTTGCTTAGACTTGGTGCCATCCAGCTCGGGAACTTGTTTCAGTGACAGCCAGTTGTTTTGCTGCTTTTGACTTTTTTCCTTTATAATAAACAAATTTAATATTATCAGATGCCTTAAAATGTAATTGACAGTAGTTCAAGAACATGGTCTTGTTACTTTGTCATAAACTTGGCTAGATGAAAATCTATATTTTGGGATTACTGGAGTATGAAGCAACATGGAAATGTGAATAGCAGAATGATTAAGTTGTCTCCTGTGCCAGGCAACAATACTGTTGTTGTTTTCTGATATGTATACAGCTGCCACAGCATTTTGTTCTGTCAAGGTTTTTGAAAAGTACAACATTTTGAAAATACTTGTTCCTCAACAAACAAAAACATTTAAGAATATTTGTTTACATAAGCTCTGGAGGAAACATTCGTTCCAAAGCAGCCCTGCTTCTTATTCTCTTATATGAAAAGAGCTATGATACTTTTGAGATTTCTCTCTTGCAAACTATAATCATCTTTTAAAAACCACAGATGTATAATTGATATGCTTGGATAAGTAACTGTGAATGTCCTCTTCGATAATACAGTAATTGACAAAATGGTCGTTGTTCTTGTAACTTGAAGTAAGCCAAGAAAGCAGCAACCAAGGAAGGTGCCCAAGGGACTTTCAGAATTGCGTGTGACATGGGATGGAATCTTAGTAAACCTGAGTAAAAGCACTTTCCTGAAGCAAGAAGCTGCTACCTGCTTAGATTTTCAGAAAGACTTTTGAAGCATTGCTAACACTTTCAGATTTCCTTAACATGCCTGCAGAGAATGACAATTGTGATTTGCATTCCTTTGTTTTAGTATTGCTTGCAGCTGAACCCTGAAGAATTACCTCTGTGAGGTGTTTAAACTGCAAAAAGCAGCATCCCCAGCCACTCAGCACGGAAGGAAGGGTGACAAGGCAAACCTCAGTGCATCAAGAGCATGGTCTTAAAGAGACTGAACCGAGTTAAAGCAGAAGCCTCTGACATTTTGTCCTTGTTCATGGAAGTACTACTTCGCTATGGAGTGCAACTAAATCTAACTTCCATTGCACAGCATGTTGCATCCCCTTAGTCTCTCAAATTGTTATCTGGAAAATCACAGGAAAAGGCAATGGTTCAGAAAAGGGTACAGCTGTCAGTCAAAATCCTTTTCTCAGATCTGTTCTGTGATTAGGAACTGAGCATGAAGGAGAGAAACACAGTCAATAGAAAAGGTCTTTGTGTGAATCTCTTGCTCTCTGTAGGCCTTGTATTAAGCTCGGAGAGCCATATCCTACTGCTGGGGCAACCCCTTGTCATAAGGTGTGGAAGCCCAGACTGCCCCGTAGCCTGTGAATTTTTCTTAGAGGAATCAAAGCAGGTTTCCACATACCTCTGCTTGGGTTTTAGCTGGACCTACTCAGAACATTATGGTTTTGACAGAACAGCCTTTCTTGAATGCAATGTTTTTGATCCTGCACTTGGGTCACAATAACCCCATGCAATGCTACAGGCTGGGGGCAGAGTGACTGGAAAGCTGTGGAAAAGGACCTGGGGGTGGTGGTAAACAGTGTCTGAACATGAGCCAGTATTTGCCCAGGTGGGCAAGAAGGCTGATGGCATTCTGGCCTGTATCGAAAACAGTGTGGCCAGCAGGACCAGGACAACAATTGTCCCACTGTACTGGGCACTGGTGGAGCCACACCTTGAATACTGTGTGGTCCCTCACTCCATGAAAGACATGGTGGTGCTGGAGCGAGTCCAGAGAAGGACAAGGAAGCTGATGAGGAGCAGCAGATGGAGCTGGGGCTGTTTAGCCTGGAGAAAAGGAGGCTGGAGGGGACCTTATTGCTCTCTACAATTCTCTGACAGGAGGTTGTAGCAAGGGGGAGGCCAGTCTCTAATACCAAGTACCAAACATCAGGAAGAGAGAAAAATCATAACCTCAAGTTGTGCCTCTGAGGTTTAGTGTGGATATTAAGAAAAATTTCTTCACTGAAGGGGTTGTGAAGCACTGGAACAGGACTGCCCAGGGAAGTAGTTGATTTGTCATCCCCAAATGTACTTAAACCTGTAGATGTGGTGTTTAAGAACATGGGTTAGTGATGGACTTGGCTGTGTTTGGTTTGTGGTTGGACTCCATGCTCATGAAGGTCTTTCCTGACCTAAATTAATTTAATGATTATTACTGAGTTCTGAATTCATGTAATGATTGGGTGAGATGAGGTAATATTTTGGTTCTTTCTAGTCCAGTTGCTGGTTTCATGGAAGATTTAGTTTTGAATTTGCTAGAGAAACCTTCAGCAAATATTTGGGGAAGAATTTTGCCATAACTTTAGCAATGTCTGTACAGAGTAAAGGCCATGTACTAAGTCTTATTTTCAGTTCCTCAATCACATTCTGTCCTCTTGTGTCATCTTCTCGTATACAGATTGTTCTTCTGCTTTTTTTGCCCATTCTTTATAACTATTTCTCTTTCTCTCTGCCCAAACACTCCCTTTTCATAGCAGGCCAATATTTTTTGCTGCTTCTGCTTATGTCTAGTTGAGGAATTCCCAGCGTGCTGCTGTGACATGAGATATTCCATCAATGAGTCTCATAACCTAAAATATTTAAGTGTTTACAGCACTGTCTTTCTAGGCATGACACAAAGTATTTCCAGGCCAAAACTGAGGGTATACAACCATTCTTCATCTCACCTAGTGCAAGACAGGCTCTCCAAATCAACTACTACTTGCCCAGTGACAAAAAAATTAAGTAAGATTGGTTCAACAAAGCAATTCACTCTTTGGATGCACAGACTTCTCAGATTTGACTGGTGCACACTCCAGCCCTCCACTGTGATTGTGGAAACTGCAGATACATCACTCTGCTGTCAGATTTTCACTAGCCAGAGCAGATCCTTTTTTCTTCAAAGATTTTCAAGAGGGGAAAAAAGAAATCTTTCAAATAGAGATGTGCATTTCCTTCCCTTTCATATCCACTTCTCTGGGCACAGACACTTTCCAGTTGTGTTGTGCAGCTCTGTCCCTGAGTGGTTTCTTAACGCGAGCAAATCCATCCACTCTCATCTTTCAGAACATCTTCAGAGTTGCTCTCTGTCAAAGCTCACCTGAAAAGTACTTTAATTGAAGATCACTCTCTTTCT
>WEIV01017441.1:199-10303 GCA_013390005.1 Calyptomena viridis
TTCTGGGTAAACATAATTGTGTTCCCACAGTTATGTTGGTGAACAGAAGAAAACTATTGAGCTATGTTTCGCCATTAAAATTATTCCTTTAAATGGGTTGTTTCCATTGTGCACAGGTGGTAAACTTATCTCACATGTTTTTTGTATAAAAGCCTGAAATAAGTGAACACTGGCAAACAGAATCTAATGGTGTCATTAAAATGATTGTAAACATGCCTGTTGTGGCAGATGTGTGCTTTCCTTCTGTTGATATACATTTGGATTGTTGGTCAGGATCAAACAAATGCAGACTTCTAGCATGTCAAAAAATGTCTGTATTCTAACAGGTTCTGTTTGGAAAGAAATCTATTTCCTTGAGGCCAGAATAGCTATAAAATAACCAGACTGCCTGATCAGATCCAATGTCTACTCCGATTTTCTTTGATTAGAGCTGTATTCCCTGTGTTCTCTGCCATCTATGGTTTCAGCTGAACAAGAGATTATGTGTTGCATCATTCTGGTTTGAGAAAATGTTTCAACTGAGTAATAAATGTAGAGAAATATACAAAACTCAGGGCCAGGAAGTCAACAGCTTTTTCTTCTCTCTAAAAATGTTGCCCTTCTTTTAACTACAATTGCCAGCTTTCCAGTGATTATTTATTCTGCTATACAAGGTAACACAGGCATGGCTGTTGTTATCCACTAGAGGATAGGATGAATTTAAACACATTTCCTCAGAGCCAAATTCTCCAGCCTAAACCAAAAGTTGATGGACAGCTGTGAATTCAGCAGAACCATGTGCTTCCCTTCTGCTTGCAGCAGCTACTTGCAGAGAAAAGTGTAGCTCTGCGGTTGCTCAATCCCTTCAAGTAAAGAGTCCTCTGAAGTCTGGAGTATGGCTCATGGGGAAAGAAGCCAGAGGATTTACAGCCATCTGTCTGTACCCTCCTCTTGGGAAAATATCTGTGCAGTAGTTATATGTCCCAGAGGAGGGATTCCTTCTTAGTATTTTTTTCTGGCAACGCCTTCTACAAGAAAGGATTGGTTTTGCCATCCAGGCCCTAAACTTCTGTTTATCCAGAATAATATGTTCAGAATACTTAAATGTTCACAGTGTTACTTCCAGTAAATCCTAGTATTAAGGCTTTTTAACTTCAAAATTATTTATCTCCCTTTAGTTGACCAAGAAACATTGCTATAACCCAATCTACCTCTTATACATTGGTTAACTGCTCTCATCTTTGCTCAAGTGCTAAAGTCAGATCTTCACTTCATGTGTCTGTAGCTCTACAGGCAGTGATGGTGCTATGCCAACACATCAACAGAGACAGCTGGTTTACAGACAGCTACAGTCATATGTCTTGGAAGTTAAGCACTTCTGTGTTGAGAATGTACTGGATTTCAGATTTAGGGCCTGCATCTCTTGTCATCAGCATCAGTGGAAGTCCAGCACAGCTTTGGAATTGCGTAGGTGTAATATTGATGCATAAGACAGCAAAATCTATTCCATACAGCACAATGCATCTTTAGAAATGGTAAAAAATATATGTCTCTTTCTTTTTAAAACACACAAATCTCTTCCCTGAAAGTACATCAAAGTCTTGGCCTTCTTAACTTCTTTCTGTGTTGTTGAATTTCCTGAATATATCTTGCCTGTGGTGTTACTAGAGTACTATAGCTGGACTTGAGACTTGATACCTAAGCTACCATTATCAGCACAATATCTCTATCTAACTTGCCTAGCAAATGTGAGCATACCCCATGTTCTTTTAACCAGTTAAAGTACAGCAGGTTACACGAGGAAAGTTCTCTTAGCTCAATGTGAACTTCAGTTCCTGAATCAAATCCTTTATTTGAGTGCACCTGCAGTCTAGATGAATAATGTCAATGCAAGTATTCTGTACATAAGTTATTCTGACTGAGAAAGTATCTCTTTATAGCAATTCTCTCTTTCTTAATTTCAAAAAACAGGTCCTGCCAGAGTTAAAAATAGCCATGCACAAATTTAGAATGAAAACATTTACCATTACTTGTGGCTTTTGTGTTTCTCTTTTTACATCCAAAATTTCCAAAGAAAAAATGTGGTACACTTCTATATTTAGTAAATTGTTCTGGTGGAGAGAGAGTTAATGAGCCTGTCCATACACCTTGTTGCTCAAATAGCCTCCTTGATTGATGATGTGGGGAGCAAACCTTCACCATGGGTCAGCACCCAGCACGGCCCTGCACACAAGACACATTGCAGAGTTCCTTGTGTAGGTGGAGACAGTGTCTACTCCACAGCATTCAGACACATTAGATCTCTTCAGGAACAAGCTGAGGATTTATCATAATGGAAGTAAAAGTAGGTAATTTTTATTAATCTCAGCTTGCTTTCAACCTTTTTTTAAAATGTAAAATAATCTTTGATTTAAATATTCAAAGCTCCACCTGTCATAATGCTAAGCCATTTAAAAGTAATTTTCTTTATGTTTACTCACTCTCAAGCTAATGAGTGTTATTTTCACTTTGTGCACAGCGCAGCATAACTTCTTTAAATAGTGCATGTCAGCCTGAGAACAACATATCTAAAGGTACTCAGACTACTTGCTCTATACCAATTTAATTTAACAATGCCTCTTTTATTAACTGAGTACTTTTGTCTCTCAGTTGCGGCTAATTTCATGATAACTGTTTGCTAAGCAACAGTATCAATAACTTACCTGCATAGGGAGGGCTCTTGGCAACAGCTGGATGATCAGGGAGGTTGCATTCCAGACTACTTGTTTGAGCTGGGCTATGTCCTTCACAAACACTGCTCTGGTGCAAAACACAGTGTCCCTTCACCACTGTGCCTGCTGTACTTGCATTCAGAATTTGTAGTTTGAGCCAGACTATGTCTTTCACCAGCACTGACCCAGCACAAGGCATGGTGTCCCATCACGTGGAGCTCTGCAGCCAGAAGGGAGCTTCTGTCTGGAGCACTAACACAGTCACTATCCTGTAGTATATTCCAGGAGCAGCAAAAAAATATTTGATGTAGTTACTATCCTCCTGAATGGTCTACCTGCCAGGCTACCAAGGCAGGAATGCTGCTTTAGCTGGGAAACTGGTGCATAGCTCGGCTTTGTTTGTGCTGACTCTGTAGTTATGTCATTGACATGAGCTTTCTGTTAGTCCTTCATATCCTGTGTGAGTGACAGCACAGCAGGTAACAGCACAGGAGGGGTACAGAGTCCTCTCCTCTGCTCCAGAGCAGATCTTAGAACATAGTTTAGCAACCTCTTCTCTGAAAAACAGATTTCAAACTACTTATAAGGAAGGATTGCATCCAAGTTTCTGCCATGCAAATCAGAGTTGTAGCCATGAGGCTGTTATGGCAAAAACCAGCCTCTACCTTCCCGTGCTCAGCTCCATGCTGCTCATGGTGCATTCATGGCTCCTGTGTATGTGCCCATAGGTTAGGTAGCCATACCTAACCTCTGAATCCCAGACAGCCTTGGATAAGAGGCAGACAGTTGTCTAGCTGTACATGTAGCTCAGACTAGAGATGATGTTTCTGGTAATTCATATGGTAATAGGGCTCTAAAACTTCTCCCCTCTGCCTCCCCCCCGACCAAAAAGACAGTAAAGAGAAGTTAAAGTTATATTTACAACAGTAGCCACTGAAGAATTGTCATTGCATACATTAGATATAAATTCATTTGTCACATTTGTGCAATTTTTAAAAGCTTTTCAGAAGCAGCTCTAAGTATTAAAACCATTTTGCAAATTTTGACAGATGCTACTTCTTGTCTTCTTTTTATTTTTTTTCTTTTTTTCCACAGTGGTAGGCAAGATTGAAAGAAGGAAACTGCAATCTCTAATGAAAATATTAGCAATAATTTCAATTTTTTAAAAAGTAGCCATCATTTGTAACAAGGCTATAAACAATATTTTCTCTCAGTTCTTTTTCATGGAAAAAGTGCTAAGATGCACATTTTTGTGAATAAAACCATTTTTGTTTTTTAAGAGAGAACAGAAAATTGCCCAAAATTTTATGTTTAAATGAGCAAAGAATATGTCACTTATTAGTCCAGGATCATCATAATAGTGAATATCCAACACATACACTTTAAAGTGGATATTTCTCCTATGAATAGTACCATTCTGCTGCTGTTCAATTTTGTGTATTTACTTATTTATTTATTTATTTATTTATTTATTTATTTTAAAAGTCCAGTCATAAAGCAAGAATAATATGTAAAGGATCTACTGTTTGATTCCATTTTAGGTGGTAGTGTTGTTGTGGGTTTTTCTGTTTGTTTGCTTAATTTTTAAGATTTGGGGTTTTTTATTGTCATGATTTTTTTATGGAAGCAAATGTTGACTTGCTGTAGTCTTTGAATTGCTTTCTGCTTCTTTAATAGAGCGCTTGTTTTTTACATGTGCCAAAAAAAGACTCTTGGAATAGCTCTGCAGGGACTCATTTAAAATTACTTTTATCATAAATTTAGCTTTCTGGATGCATGCTATTTTCTTACTTTTAGTCTGGCCCAATAATTTATTACAGTATAATCCTGATTTCAATACTATGTTTTTTTTACTAGTGTTATTTGGAATAGATTAACTTCTGTATAATTTGTGAAAGTGAAGAGAGTGACAATAATATATGAGACATAAAAACATTGGTCTTCAACAATGATGAACACTGATGCGCTAATATGGGTGAAGAATCAGTGGCTAAATTAAACAGTTTCCTATCATGGTCACTGATGTTGAAAATTCTCAGGATGAGTCTGTTTGGTTTGGCTTTTTTCTTGTTTTAGTTGGTTGGTTGGTTGGTGTTATTGTTTGGTGGTTTTTTGATTTTTTTTCCTTTTTTCCTTTCCTGGAAAGAGGAGAAAATGTGGTAGTTAATCTGTTTTTCTTTTTTCCTTTTCCCCATTACTCTTGTGTATGAAGGCAGTAACTTTCCTTGCACCTCTGATACAATGGGACTAAGCCTAACGCTTTGGTATTTTAAAGGGATACATTTAAAATTTATCCGTTATAGCAAAATCTCATCATTCGACACCTGAAAGTCAGCTACCTACTGTCTGATAAAGATCTATACTTTACAATTGGCATGCAATAAATGAAAATAATTTTGTCAGAAACCTAGGCTGTAAAATTGCATTCCTAGTTGAAGGTAATTCATATAAGGAATAGCATGGGATATGATAGGATATACTTTCAAAAATAAATCATAGGTCTAAGGCACTTTCCTTTCTGATAAAAATATTTGATATCCATACTTAAATTTATTCAGTTCAGTGTAAATTTTTAGATAAATTGTGATTTTCCTCCCAAATTAGACAGACTTCCTTGCAGTAAAAGCATATGGCCTTACAAACATTACTAGTCATGGTGGGTAAATATTGGCATTGGAGTAACAGGAAAGTCTCAGTAAGAAGTGAGGTCAGAGCTGGGTGCTCTGCTCTGCAAACATCTGAAGGCACAGAGGGTTTGCTGTCAGACAGTGGTAAATAAATGAAAGGTCATTATGTGCCTGCATAATGTCGATGACTTTTTATTTTTTTAATCAGGGGGCTGAACTTACTTAACCTTTAAGTCTTATGTCATCCTTTATTTTTTCTAAATGTTTCTGCCTCTTCACCTCATATTAAGACTACAGTTCTCCAGATCATATCCACCAGGAAGAAAAGAAAATGGAAAATAAAAAAAATTAATAGTCTCTTCACAAGCAAAAGGATCTTTGCCATTTATGAACTGTGGTTCTTTGTAGTTCTGGTAACCTAGAGAAGTTTAAATTATTTTAGCTAGTTATTAAAGTAGGTACCTCTCCCAGCTCTTTGATAAAATGAGTAGCCCCTCTTTTGGAAGCCTCCTGTTGGTGCACTCTGTGATATATAGATTGGGAGCAGATGAAACACAAGCTCTTAATATTATGGTAGAACAGGCACAGTGGATTGAGACATTCTGAAAAAGGACACTTGGTACCTTGAAAAACCCGCAAAGGATTTACTCATACATATTGCCTTTGCTCTACACACCCCTGTGTATAATGCCCTGTAATTTCCTCTCTTCTGCCCCCTCCCAAATTATGTGCTGAAACATCTAATAAACTGTTTTTCTAAGACATACTGCATAACCAAGACATATGGGTGACAGAAAAACACCATTAAGAAGAATATTCTGTCTTGATGCTTAGTATATGGACTTGACTTTTCAAAAGGAATGACTTCAGCCTCATTCCTCAAGGCTTCCGTTCTTTACAGGCCAAGTATTTGAGTCAAAATTGCAGGGACTTAAGTGCCAAACTAATCTAATTTAATACTTTTAGCAATAGCTTGAGTCATGCTCTGAATGCTCTGCCTTGCTTCATTTAATTAAAAAAACACACAAGGCAAAAATAATGCTAAAGAAAGGCTGCCAAAACTCTATAGTCTGCTTGTTGTCCAAGTGGGGTTTGTTTACCAACTTTATTCTTTATATAGCAGACAGTTAAGCTGTTCTCCCAAACTCATTTCTAATAACACCACCTCACCCAGACTAAAGGCTATGAACTCTGCCTTCCTTTCAACCAAAGAAGACAAATGGTAGTTAATAATATATCACTTTTTTAAAAAACAAAATACTTTATTCATTTAAATAAGTCCTATAGTAATCACAACAATACAAAACCTGGCTTATTGATGTGTCTGCTTGCATGGAAGAATTAGCAAAAGAACCACAAGACAAAAACATAGGCAAGTAGTCTAGTAGTTTATCTTTTAGACTTTATTTTTCTCTGAGCATTGAGTAGACCAGAACTCTAATAGGTATTGTTGTGAATCTCCTTTGTTAAGTGAGATTCTCATCCACTCAGTCCTTTTTTTTTCTGATCCCTTATTGTACAGGTTAACAACACACCATTATCTGGCAGAGGGTAAGGACAAACTTCCGATTGGGGATTTCTTCTGTGATTGTCGACCAGAGAGCTTAATGCACCTATTTCTAAATATGTGCCACTGGCCAATGTCCCATACTAGATGTTAATTTAGAGCAGCATGCTAACATCTGTCCTCATATGAAAAACATACAACCCTAAAAAATATTTGGCATTTGAATGTCCACATACATGCACATACTACACACATGTAGTATCTGCATCCTCTAAAATTCTAGGCTTAGGTTTCTATGGCTACTTTGTGCAACCTTTTGAAATAATAATTCTAATTGTCTTTAAATTGTCTAATTTCCAGTCTCATCAAATTATTCGCAGTCACTGTGAGCATTTTCTGCACAAATATTGGGATTTACCTGAACTAAGACTAAATGCTTTCACTGTGCATACACACATATTAACTAGTACAGACTGACCAAAAATCCCCCCAAAACCAGTTCTAGAGAGTGATTTATCTGACATATTTTAAATAATTTTTTTACCAAAAGATGATTCATATCTTACAAGTTTCTACTCCTTCCTTTTGACCATTACTGAATCTAAAGATGTAGTCCAGGTCTCACTAGACTGTGTTTCACGGCAAAGCTTCGCAAACGAAGATATGGGAAGGGCTTTACTCACGCTTGTTACAAATGCACTGATGGCTAAAAAGGCCAATGTGGGATAGACAGGTCTGGGAACAAAAGGCACAGCGGAAAGTCTCCTTGGGTGATATTGATGAGGCGCGGTTCTTTCTGCAATGTCTTTTCTCTTCTAGGCCAATTCTACGTGAGCAGAAATATTTGTACCTAAGCTACAGTTTACTGAAAACTGGAGGCATATTTCGATAGCCCAAAAGGTGTAATTCCATATATCTGTATTTCCTGCACAGAGAAATGCTACCACAAAGTAAGATGTGAGTTGCACAAGTTGCAGCAACAGCATCAGTGTCTACCACCTCCACAGCAGGCCGTGCGTGTCTCCCTCAGCTGAGTGGCCGGAGTTCACTGGCCAAACAGCTGTTCTGCATCTTCTCCAGGGAAAAGGCAGTAGGCCAGATATTTTTCTGCACAGACTTTGAAGTAGCTTTACCACTGCTATTGGTATACATACCATAATTTGATTTAAACAATTTGTTCTTGCAAAGGGACCTGCAGCCAAATCATGTGCAGTTAAGGAAAAACAAGACAATATCATTGTTTCACATTTACTAAAATGAGGAATGAACCTGGATGTCCTCATGCTTCAGAAAAACAGTGATATGGATTCATGCAAAAACTTTGTGACAAAATCAAATTGTTATAAACAATATAACTATATGCCTAAAAGCCCTCAACTTTTGGAAAAAATTGATCTCATAATAAAGTTTAATTTTTAGGGTAATTCTTTCAAAAACAAGACCTCAATTTAGACTACACGTGATTGCTGAAGCTTTATTTTCACTATAGAAGGAAAAGGAATCTCAAGTCCAGTAAAACTAAGGATAGATGATAATGTTTATTTTTCACCACCTGTAGGTGCTTCCTTAATTAAATAACAGGTCTGAAATTTATTTTCATCTTTGTACATTCTTGTCTGGCCCATTGGTAAATTCTCTTTGACTCATCTCCTAAAATCCATAAAACAGACAGAGATAAAAACATTTCTTCTTTTTCTATGTTTAAATTATTGACTAGGGAAGCCACAAAGCGGAGGCAGGTAGGTTAGAGGGCAGCCAGACACTAAATGTAATTGCATATGAAATATTAGAAAATATCACATAAACATGGCATGGACTTTTTAATGTCTAGTTTTGGTTCCACTGAGGTTTTGTCTGGGCTCCAAATATACATTCACTGTACTGCTTAAGCCCATCTACTGAGCCACAGGTGACAGGAATAGTCAGCTTTATTGTTAAAATCTTTTTTTGGACTTCTTAAAGCAAATAACATTGTAACCAAAGTGGAAAAATGGGAGAAATGGGTGTATGTTTCTAAAGAACCTGACTAAATGCCTGGTCAGAAAAACTGTACTTGAGGACCTTTCAAAATAAGAACACAGACTAAAATCACTAGCATTGGATCTGCAGCAACCTTGCTAAATGTGTTTGTAATGCCTAAGTCATAAGCCACAACGACTGCTCTAGTGGCTATTCATCCTCTATGAACAAAAACATAAAGGCTGGAAACCATTCTAAAAGCTGAACTTTTTTTATAAAAACATTTCTTTTTCCACCAGTCTGGCCAAATCTCTGCTCACCAAAACCCTTGACTGTAAACATCAAAAACAGCTTTCCAGGCAGGCTCGTAAACAATTGTAGCTCCTAACTAGACATTGACCTCACTTGCCACATCACTGCACCACTTTATTATTCCAAACTATTGTCAAGTGCCGATATGCTTTACTTTTACTGACATATTACTCCGTGATTCCAATGTGCTGATGTTATTTGAGCTATTACCATTGGTGGATGGAGATCAAAACTCTGACCTCTGAGTCAAATGACCATTCCTGAATAATGCAAGTAACTATTAGTCTACTGATTTTTTTTCTAAGTATTATTTCTCATTTTTGTGCTTCCTGTATTTCTAAAGACATAGGATGCCTTTTTTCTAGAAGCAGGTAAGCACCCTTACAAATTCTGATCAGACTAAAAGGTTTTTTCAGTTATTGTCATAAAAATACTTTGCCAGTCAAATTTCCTGCTCTTGTCATTTCTCTCCAAAACATGAAGTACATTCCAATATTTTAGAAATAGGTCTTGGATTGCCAATGAAATGAAATCTCAATAGTTCTTAAATATTCCATAAATATTTGAAGGAAAACCAATAAATATCTAGTAACCACAAACTCTTGGAAACAGAAGCTTATTAATCTAGAACAGTGTTTAAAGAATGCAAATGCTAGAAAACCTATCATCTCTCTCTAGCTATCCAACTGTCATGAACTTATATCAATATATTCTCCCCATTGTCAATTTTGAGTACAATTCCTTGACTGTCTTACAATGAATATAGTCTAGACTTGTATTTCCCTGTAGATGTTGTTTAATTATGATCACAGGAAAAGGAAAAAAAACCACAACAAAAAAAACTCATCTCATTTCAGATCTTGTATTGATGTCTTCTTAATAAGTACACCATCACTAAAGAAGAAGCCATCATATCAATTAATCTTACAGATTTTCTGTCTTTCTGTCCGGTTATACTCAGTCTTTCCCTCCTTCCTTCCTTCCTTCCTTCCTTCCTTCCTTCCTTCCT
>WEIV01017441.1:32197-44161 GCA_013390005.1 Calyptomena viridis
TCTTGGAGTTTAATCTAAGCCTCCCAAGCTGCGTTCTGTGTTGTTTGTCCCTTGCTTTGCTCTTGCTGCTGCCAAAAAGTGTCCGTGTCACGTCCATTCACCTCCCATCATTTCAGGAGTTTAGTCTAGAGCTTTGACTCTAGAACTGCTGCGTGTTTCCACTACTGAGTTTGGTATTATAACAGTACATTTCAGAAAAAAATCCCTGTCCCATCAAATTATACAGTTACAAATATGCTTTAATATATTTCTGTGTGAACACATATGCATGTGCATACATACATAAAATTAATGTAGATTTGTATAAAATGTTTCTCTTACAATATTTAAAGCAATTGAAATTCGAGCCTGAAGTGGTCATTTATCCTTGCTGATTGTGATGTCAAATGCATAAGCTTCAGTTCATATCTTCTTTTTTAATATATATTAGAATTGGTAACCATATACAAACATAAACATGCATATAAATATACATATGCTCATTCCATATGCAGTCCAGACATTCCGGGGTTTGAAATATTTTATTCAGGAAAAAATTGCAGCATGGAATTTGTATATATTTCCCTCTGACAAGGTTGCTTCCATGGCCTGAGCAAACTTTTGGCTTCACAGGCACCCATGGAAACGTGTAACTATTTATGACTACAGTGGGAATCATTTTCTTCTGGGCAAACAGAGTTTTGAGTAGAGATGGACATCAGCCATACAGATCAGATCCAAATAAGGATTGGAGAAGATTGAAACTTCCACTTACTGCATGTTGGATCCAGGATTTTAATTTAACCCATTACAAAGATAGGGACTGTTTATGAAATACATGTACTGATCCATCTGGATGTTATTTGCATCTCTGATTTAGTTAAGGGTCTCATTTACATTTTATTTTTGAATTCAAGAAACTCTTTAAAACACTTAGTTAAGTACCACTGGAATGGAGAAATCATTCCACCAGAATAGTGAAAAAAGGCAGACTGCAGAAAATCATAAAATTACTAAAATTGTTAAAGCCACTATAGCAAAGTCTTATAAAAAACAGAAAAAAACTTACTCAGAACAAAAGCTACTTATAAAATGTGATGCAGTACATATTTTCTGGGTATGGTGAAAGAGTTTTAAAATCTTTGGATAGTCAAACACACATTTTATTTCTAGAAATAAGCCTAATCCTTTCCTCCAAATTTTTCTGTGGATGAATGCAAAACATAATCAATCTAACTTTCTGGTTACTCATAAGTACAGTAATGATTTTTTTTGTTGTTTTTCTGCACAAAACCAGACATTATTTTGTGTTATACTTTTTTTTTTTTTGGTCTGGAGTCCAGGGGCAATTTTATCAAATGCTGAAACAGGGAATAATATATAGGGAGAATAATTTTAACACATATAAGGATTTCTTCCACTAAAGAGGAGGAGGATGGATGATAATGCCTAGATTTTCAACAGCAGAGCTTACTTTCGTTATCATCAAAAAGATAATATTTTTATCCTCATTTTACAG
Source organism: Calyptomena viridis (assembly GCA_013390005.1). Lineage (NCBI taxonomy): Eukaryota > Metazoa > Chordata > Aves > Passeriformes > Eurylaimidae > Calyptomena > Calyptomena viridis. The sequence continues at coordinate 33,696 of WEIV01017441.1, forward strand.
TATGTAACATCAAGAAAAACAATGAGTTCTAATTACATTAGAAAAATTGTCACTATCTCTGAGATGAAATATAACCATATCCTATATGCCATGTGATATTTTTAGCATTGTTCTTTAACCTTGCTTGTTCTTAGACACTGTCAGTAAAAAGACAGTAAAACTCACATCCACTATATAATTTACTGCCACAGTAAAAGGTAGTAGTTAATTCCTGGAAAAACTTAGCATATTAAAGGAAAATACTACAAATCCATTGAACTATACATTAAAAATGGCTCAGACTTTTCAAGGCGTGGCTTCAAGAATATGATAATCATGTGATAGAACAAGGCAGGACCCAGTAATTGTGTAGTTGCTCCAAGACAAAATCCTAACTTGTGGTTTGGAATAGCAGTCATATGTCTTGCAAAGTGTGACTCATCATATCTTACTGAAAACCTAGGCTAAGTTGTAGCTTACCGCCCAATAAGCATTTTTTCAGTGTAGTGTCTGGATATATCCACTTAGCACATTCTCTTCTCCTTCAGTCCAATGGATATCCCTCATGGCAATAGTAGCACATTTTAACTTGTAGTGTGACTTGTACATTGATCTTTGGAGTCTTCCTGAGATTAAAAATATCCCCTAAATAGGTGACTATCCCTATAGCTATTGCATTAGATTTATAGCATAAATTTTTGTGTATAGTAATGTAATTCCATGAGTCTTCATAATATCAACATTGAAACTGGAAATATCTTGAGATTTTTGTGGAGACAGACCATAGGAACAAAGATTATAATTTATGTAGGATCATATGACTATAACATGGTAGATACTATTCGAATTCAGAGCAGAATTGTGATTTCTTCTCCAAAGATGCTGCAATCTTAATAGAAGAAATAACATATATTAGGGAGAATCCAAGGAAACAAAGAAATTCTAGTTAGCACCATGACCAGCATTAACAGCATACAACTTTGGAAAAGACTAGTTCTGTAAAGAACAACAATTTTTTTTACCGGTTTTAGTTGTAAAGTTATTTTCTCTCAGAAGAAAAAAAAAACAAAAAAGCAAATAAAATCTATTAACAAGAACCATGCATGTTAATAACCATCTTTTGTTTTATCTGTGATATTATTTTAAGACAAATACAAAAAGATATAATGTTTAATCAGTATGTACCTTGGCACAAAGTAAGAAACTAATTTTTCAGATTTAAATTACATATAAGAAAAAAAGTTCAGTTTTTTTCTGCACTGATTTTGTCCTCAAATTTTATCAAAATTGAGATTAGATAAAACCTAAAATATTGGTCTGAATATTTTTGAACGTGAAGAAATTAAGTTTGTAAAACTCCAGTTTTATAAACTGGAATAACATGCTTCATCAAACAAACATGAAAGAGAAAGAGCGAGACCTATAAGTAAAAAACAGATATTTTATTTGTGTGTCTGTAAGATTAATCTTACTCGATGGAAATAAATCAAATGGAACTGTATTGATAAAAGTAAAGGCATGTTACAAGGTCTGGTCAGTGATAATTTCAACAATGTGACTTTTAAAAAATTTTCTTCTCATTTTGAAGAGATCAGTAAGTCCCTAAGTGATTCTTACTTAATGAAGAAAGGAATTAACCATAGCATGTAACTTCTATGAGTTCTCACCTTACTTCAGTTACCACACATTTAACTTCCTAGCTGATATTGGCTTTTCTCTAATACATCATTTGATTCCAGTTTCAATTTGTCTCATGCCTAAATGGCTGGGGCATGGTAGATGGACTTCCTCTTGCATAACTTAGAAGTGACTCAGTTCAAAAGCTTTGTCTTTGTGTATTAGTTGTGTCGAAGAACAATGAGATTGTCTCAATTTACATGACGTTTACTCAAGTAAGCTTTTATGCACTGAAGGAACATGGGAGACACATCTGTGAAAAATACAATGGAAAACTGCAGACAAAAGCAATGTATTAGGGTTTTCTTTTCCTGTTACAGACTTCATCCTGTAGTTAAAATCATAAGAAATCAGTGTGCAGAAAGGATGTTGCATCAAGTGCTGATCTGCTGGCGGGTTGGAAGGCTTTGCATAAGGATCTGGACAGGCTGAATCAATGGGCTGAGGTGAAGTGTAGAGGTTCAAGAAGGCCAAGTGGCTGATCCTGCACAACAATCCCCCTGCAGTACTGGAGGAAGAGTGTCTGGAAAGCAGCCCAGGGGAAAAGAACCTGGGGGTGCTGGTCAACAGCCAGCTTATGGTCAGGTGTCCAAGAAGGCCAATAGTGTGGCCAGCAGGATCAGGGCAGTGACTGTACTCAGCACTGGGAGGCTGCACCCCAAATTCTGTGTTCAGTTTTGGGCCCCTCAGTTCAAGAAAGATATTGAGGGGCTGGAATGAGTCCAGAGAAGGGCAATGGAGCTGGTGAAGGGCCTGAAGCACAATTCTGATGAGGAGCAGCTCAGGAAGCCGGGATTGTTTAGCCTGGAGAAAGGGAGGCTCAGGGAGGACTTTATCACTCTCCACAATTACCTGAAAGGACGTGTAGCAAGGTCGAGGTCAGTTTCTTCTCCCAAATAACAAGAGACAGAATGAGAGGAAATGGCTTCAAGTTGTGCCAAGGAAGGCTTAAATTTGATATTAGGATAAAATCACAGAAAGAGTTGACAAGCATTGGAACAGGCTGCCCAGGAAAGTGGTAGAGTCACCATCCCTGTGACATATTCAAAAGACATGTAAATGTCTAGTGAACTCTGCCCTTGGCAGAGGGTTAGAACTAGTTGATCTTTAAGGTCCCTTCCAACCCAAGCCATTCTATGATTCCTATGTGGTGCTTAGCGATATGGTTTAGTGATGGGCTTGACAGTGTTAGATTTATGGTTTCAGTCAATGACCTGAAAAGTCTTTTCCTAAATGATTCTATCATCATTACCTGATTTAATTCTCACCAGCTATAATGTCAAGATGATGAGAAATATGGGAAAGAATAGGTTAGAAAAGCCAGATATTAAATCATCCCCTTCCTTCAGGTTTTCTTGAAGACAGTGAAGTCAGAAAAGTAGATACTGCAGAAGAATTTTACTAATAATGTCTCCTCCAGAAGGGGATTGAGGTGGATTCAGTGATTACATCTGTTCATTGGTTACGGAAATTTCATTAGAAGACACGGACATCCATCTTAGCTGAAGGCTGAATGCTTCATGGCATGAGGTTCAATTGTGGCTTCTATGGGCCTGTGGCATGAAGAGTAGGAAATGCTGTTCTGGCTGAGAGTTGGAACTCTTTTTATGCAGTATCAGCACATTAGCAAGAAATAGACATCTGATGTTCATTATCTTATTCCAGGAATTTTTACAAAGAAAGCAAATTATTTTGTGTGGTATGATCCTGTTTAGAACTGGTAAGATGGAGTCTGGGGAAGGATTTGTTTTAGAATGTCAGACGGTCCAAGAGCTCAAAGGCTTCAAGCAAAGCTCTGTAATCATTTTTGAAGGAAGTTAGTGTTATTCAGAATGTGTTCCTCTCCACCACATGATTACAATGCATCTTAGGGGATATGCAACTGAGTGAGAGAAGGATGCCTGTAGAAGGACCTGGCATAGCACTGCTGCAGTGACACAAATCCAGGGGGACCTTGAAGAAATGGTACATGAACATACATTTTAGGAATGACTGAGTGGGAGTAGGTTGTTTAACCACACACACCCTCCATATTTTAACTCACCAAGCTGAAAACACCCAGCAAAAACAAAGAATGGGACATTCAAATAATTCAGTAAAGATTTAGATTCCCTGCATTTTATTTCAAGCTGACAGACCAAGAAATTCCTACTGGCATGTGAATTAAAGCAATAAAAACAACAGTCACGCAACAGGCAGAAGTTTGGTAGTGAAACTTGTTTCTTCCATTAGACTCCAACTGCAATCATTCCAGGCACAAACAAGTTCCCTGTATTGCAGTTGGCTGCATTAAGTAACGATTGCCCAGCATCAACATTGTAAAGGTAACTTGGGCACACACACAGATGCGGTTATGGCTCTGGACTTGACCACTTGCTGCAGGGTTTGACACTCCATGACTCAAATCACCTCAAGTAAACTGAGATTGTTTCATGGGGCTCTGCGAAGACTGAATGTCTGACCCTTATTTCCAGGTTGCTGCTGCTGATTTCATCACCTCTCTGTGCTACACAAGGTGCATCCACTTTCTGACTCCACTCAGATCCAATCCACAGGTGGCTGTCAAGGCTGAGCTCTGTTTATTTCAGGGTAAGGTGGGTGGAGGTGCCTTTCCTCTTCGGAGTGAGAGATTACCCTGTGTTTTACTGTGTAGATCTCGGTGTGGGCAGAGAGGGAAAGACGGAGCATAAGATTATCTAAAATAAGGCTCCCATCAGATACGTGCCCATTGCAAGGGCATGTCAGGATTATGAACTCTAAGCATGGCAGTTTGCACAGCTGCTTGGACTAAGTGTCATCTCATCTATGGCTTTTGGGGGAGATATGGAGAACTTCAGCAGGGAAAATAAACGTCATTTGGCATTTGGTGAGGAAGTCTGACTCTTGGTTAAACTCTCCCGACCTGAGCAGAGCTTTGTTTTCAACCTTGATCAGTTGGCTCAGATATATTGTTTGCAGATTGAGAAGCTGATTTCTTTAGGATTCCTCTTTAGAGAGATAGCATCCCCAGCTTGGATGAAATTAACTTTTGAAATCTAGCTTAAAAAATCCAAAGTAACAGAGATTGCCCAACTTCCTTCCAATGGTGAAACTTAAGATAAAAATGTTCCTTTGAGCAGAGCTCCTACTACCAGATCACTTTTAGTGGTTATTTATAAAGTCATTTATCCAGGCAAGTGTATTCATTGGCCAGAAAATAGACATTATATGCTCTGCATTATCACTCAGACCTACATTGTAGCTAATTTTAATATTCAATTTCTGCTGAACAAAGAAAGCCATTGATTAGGCAGTAGAATGAGATGCAGTAGATATGCTGGTTCTTCTTGTGTTTCAACCAATAACAGGTTTCAGTAGGAAAAGGTGAAATAAGTCAATCATCTCTTTACTTTCTGATTCTTTCGGAAGATATCAGAATGTTTCGTTGTGTTAGTGGTTAAGGTGCCAGAGACATTGTTATTCAAACAATATCAACATAAAGAACAAATAAGACAAGAATCAGACAGGGTCATTTGTTTATTTGTTTTTATATTATCTCTTTTTCTTTGACAACTGCATAACTACACCCAGAGAAGTAGTAATTATATTCAGAACCCAAAGAGGTCCATCATAACATGAAAATGTTGTGACATCATAGTCTTTGGTTAGGGAAATTATAATGATGGCAGAGGTTAAAGCCACAGTGTAGGACAGGCAGAGAAAGAGAAGAGCCTCAGAGGAGAATTTCTTGCTCAAAAAATGCACAAAACTCTCTCATTTTGAGGCATAATTGTCACAAGGTAAGTCAGTTTGCTTTTAAAATGCTTCTTTGCATGAGGAGGTTTTTGCAAATGTTTTTCGGTTGGTGTAGGTTTAAAACCGCTCATGGGTGAGGTGGAAGAGAGGAAATAATGAGAAACAAATTCAGTGGGAAAAGAAGTGTTGATGGTGTGACTAGGCAATGAAGTAAATTTATGAACTGATTCGATCATGGATATTAGCACCTCCTTTCCTTCCAATGTGAGTCAGAATGAACATAAACATCACAGCTATGTGGAAAAGTGTACTTCTGTGGAAAAAAAAAACCAAACCTGATTTTTTTCCAAGGGTTTATTATTATAATTATTATTATTATTACTACTACTACTACTAGGGGAAAAAGAAACAAAAAACAAAACAGAAACTGTTGAAATAACTGTCCCGTTTCTCTTCTGACTAAAAGAAGAAATAAATGAGGACTAAGCACAATGCGTGGCATGTCAATAAATTTCTGAGTTAAATGCTTCTAAGACATTAGGGTTATTTTTTCTGTTAAGACACTAATAAGCCAGGATCCACTACAGTTGTGAACCGTATCATGATAGGACAAAAGCACTGAGTCACATTTTATTGACTTTTCAAACATTCTTGGACCGATACAGGAAATGTTCTTCTTTACCAAATGATGCAGTGTAGCATTTTCACATCACAAGCAAATTCATATCTCTTATCTTTTTGTTCTTTTCTGTGGAAAGTGAAGACAACTTTGTGATACATCACATTTGTCTTGAGATTGTCTAAGAGGATCATCCACCAGCTATTTTTCCAGGAGAAATGAGAGACTGTAATTTTAATGAAGAATTAGATATTCACTTTGCTTTTCATTTTTAAATAAATAAACCTAATAAGGTAAATTTCAAACACTGGTGCACATTGATCATTTCACTGAGTTTCTCAGTCAAATCTTATATTTCTTTTGTATCAGCCATGTGTTCACTCCTTTGTGCAATATAACAATCTTGTTTTTACAAGTTCATTGGAATTGGCAGATAACGGAGGGAGCTTGATTTCCAAAGCAGAGTCAAAATTTACTTCATACCCATGACTAATGTCAAATCTGAACTCTATCTAATAGAAATATTGAGTAACCTCATGTTAATCTCTTCTCGATGCCAGCTATGGCTGGCTGTATTAGCTGAGGTCAGATCACTATCCCTGATGTATATACTCTCCTCCCACAGACTTTTCTTTGATAAGGAGTTATACTGAGGAAGAATCCCACTTTTAGTTCAGGCTGGCCTAGCACAACGAAGTTAAAAAATCATTCACACCCTGATATTTAAAAGTCCTTGACTCATTACTTCAGGAACACAACAGGGCTTAATTATTAAATTGGTGAACATTTATTCTCCAGATATTTTCATCTCTACACATCTTCTCAGATTTTGTTAATTAACTAACTTTTAAAATATGAAACTAGTCTTGTGGGTCGCAAAATAAGCAACAAAAAATTTTTGTCAGTATCTCAATCTGTATGAGGACTGCCCTCAAAATATGTTCTTAGACAGAGAACAAGCAGACCCACCTATGACTATATTTTTCTTCATAAGAGTAGAAAATTGCATGATGTAAATATTGTTTTTATTGTACAGATGTGCTGTAACAAAGAAAAATGTATGCAATATTATATTTTATCTACTATAAAATGAAAAAAATAAAGGTACAATAAAAAAGAATAATCTCTAGCCTGTGTTATATAAACTTAAAGAAATGGTAATCAACCTTGATGCGTGACTAAGGCACACATCTGTCTGTATGATTTATGACAGAACACAATCAGAGAATAAACTGTTCTTTTTTTAAAAAAATATCCTCCCTGTAAGATGATATTTTGCTCTACAATGAGGCATAGAATTTTTTGTTTCCTATTAAGCTATCTAAGAATTATTATACAACTAGAAGACCTAGTCTGTTAGCAGTCATTATGGAAATCTTTATCGGTCTCTTCTGTATAGAAGCTCAGGGTTGTTCTTGAACAGAGAAAACATTTGACCTGTTTTATTTATATGAAGGTTTCTTCTTATAATATACTATAATTCTGAACTAAATTTCAAGGAAATTAAGTATCTTTAATTTCTATTCAAAAAGTTAGTTTATGAAAAGAGTAAGATATTGTTATTATTATTTTATTTTTGTAATGCTCCTTAAATTTGAATAGGATATTTCTATGTGCTAAAAGTAGTTGCAGCTTCTCATTTATTTGATAAAATTTCCAATAAAAGTACTAGCCATATTAAAGACAACATGGACAGTATCAGTACTGGAATTTGATAGAGACCATCTCACTAAACTAAGATGCTGAATTATCACAAGAAGATTAATTTTCTTTAATACAGTTTTAAACTGTGTTTAAAGCAGTAAGCTTTTAGGTAAGACTTTTCACTTTTTGTTCAATGGGTTTGACTATAAATAGAGTGTTGTTTGAGCTAGGACAGAAGGGCTTGAAACACTTGCACTGAACTTAGTGACAAGATTTCCACTCTGTTCAAGTGTATATTAGTAAGCAATTTAAGGCTCAATGTTTTCCAATCACCTGGAGTCCTAATTGATTTAATTTGATATCAAGGTCATTAATGTCGGTTGAAAGTTCTTTTATTGAACACCAGTTATAACTTCCGAAGTGCAGGAAATAACACAACACAATAGCAGAATACTTCACTGAATTAAAAAAGGAAAAATCCACTCGGTGAAGAACTTAAAATCTTTTCTCCACTATTGTTCTTTTTTTTTACAGTTGTAGTGAATCACTTTCAAAGGTATATTTCACCAAGTCAGTTTATGCTACTAGTGCTGGCTGGACCTGACAAACAAGCTGGCAGGGGGAATGACGCAAGAGACTCACGTGCAAAATTTCTGTGTCCCTGCCTCAGGGAGGAAGCAAATTTTGCTTATGTATTTGTCACATTTAATGACCTTTTCAGAAGGAAATCGCATGTCCTGTAACATCTATTGCCAGGAAAGATGATTTAATAAAGAAAGGGAAGGTCTTGCATCAGTGAGAACTAGTAATTCTACAAATGACAAAGTTATGTGATGACATTTATGCAATAGTGTATTTAGATGGCCCTGCAGGAAGCTTAAAAAGAGTAGGAGGCATGGGAGATGGATTCAGTCACTGCCTCTGCTATAAGTCAAATACCTCATAGCATTAGTTATGTTAATCTACAATTATATCTGCTTCTTCATCTCTTTCATTCATAATGGTACTGTTATCACAGAGCACAGAAATGTCTTAAGCAATTCTGCATATGGAAGAAATGCAGTTGCTCCACTTGATGGAATTTTATTTGGAAGTCATAAACCAAAAGAGATGAAAAGAGAATATTTATTGCAATAAGAGATTTGTCTGCATGACACTGCATAATAAGTGTTAAAAGATCTGAGCAAAGCTGATCAGAGCTAACAGTTTAGGAACTACTCTCTTTTCTGCTAAAATTTGTAACATGTCCTAGGAGAAGGTTTCTACTTTTTCTTCTCTCTCCATATTCTTATATTTGCCAGTGTACCGAAATGGAATGAAATTTGTACCAGAATGACAAGTCTATTATTCTTACCCTATTGCTTTCCCAAATACCAAAAAATTTAATTGTCCCATTGCACAGTAAAAATGTATTCAAAGACAGTTGTACATGGTTTACAGGTAGTAAAGGCAAAGATTTGAAAAATATTAATTAGACACAGAATGCCAGATTCTGCAGAGTACTCAAGTGCAACACTGGCCTCCTACTAATACTAACATATCAAATATATTGGAGACCCCTGCTCAAGGATATTCTAAAGCCTGTTGAAGCCAATTCAGACTCTCTGCTGATGAAAGAAACTTCCAATTGGGCCTCACCTCCACAGCACTCTGGCATCAGCCAGTTCAGGGAATGAAACTCATAGAATCATCTCATTCACTTTCAATTAAATTTGGGAAATGCACGACATTTCCCCACAATAGTTTGAAGAGGACAAGATATAGCTCCTCTTGCACTCAAACATGACACGCCTCTGACACCCAAAGGTAGCCACTGTCTTTCCCCCTTTTTTCCTTTTTTCAATGCAGCTAGAGCATAAGACTGTTTTAATATTCTTAGAAGACCACCCATGAGGTTTCCTCCTTCACTTTTACAAAGCTGGTTTTCATTGGGAATAATGTGTTTGCCCTTATATGTACCAGCCATGCAAGGCTTCCATTAATAAGGCCAATTCTGAAAATGCCAGTGTTTATGTTCACCAACAATTTCTAAGACAAGGACATGTTTCTACATCTCTTTCCCTGCTGGTGGGTTTCAAAAATTTTATGCACAGACACAATAGTTTGCATAATATAGTTTCTGAGAAGGTTTGTGTCAGCTGAAGACCACAAAATCTGACTAACAGGAATTCAATGTACTTTCTCCAAACACAAGCCAAGACTCTGCCTTTCAGTGGGTCTAATTTTAAAAAGTCATTTTTTCAGAAACACGCCTTTGGAGATGACCTGAGGAATAAAAATGATACATACAATAACATGCTATATCTCCACTAAAATAATACTTGGCCTCAAATGCTATCACTCATCATACAACTATTATGTCTGGGATAAAGTTTATTTCTGCAGAACACAAAAATATGTTTTACATAACTTTCTATCTGCTTTCAGCTTATCTGAAGACTTTGTGACAAACACTTCTAGCATTGGTTCAAAGCCAAACATCAGCTCTTAGGATTCCTTGCTTATGCAAATATTGATTTTTAGTGTCAATGAGGAATATTTTAATGAAAATTTATTCTCTCACATTTCTGACTTTGAATACTTGATGAGATGCGGCGATAGTCAGGCATAATTTTGATATGAGCCTGTCCAAACTTTTTCTTAGGGTGAGAAGAAAACCCAGATCTTCAAAGCTGCTTTGATTAAAAAACAAACCAAACAACAAAAACCATACCAAACAAACAAAACAACGACAAGAAAAAAACACAACCAAAAACCAACAGTGATTCAGACAAAGCTCAGAGATTTTAAGTGAATGAAAGTAAAATAAATG
>WEIV01017442.1:2970-31297 GCA_013390005.1 Calyptomena viridis
TGTTTGTGTTTGGGGATGGAGTTTTTTTGTGGGGTTTTTTTGTGAAATTTTTGGGATTTTTGTTTTGCTGTTGATAGAAAGCATGAACAACATCATGCCTTTTGGCAAGGTGATATATCAGTATTTTAGTATATGTGCATGCACATGTCCAGGGCGGCTTCACAGTATTATAAAAATCCTTGTAACAAAACCAAAAAAATTCACTGATCTCTGCAGAAGACTATTTTTTCCTCTTATAACAGGCAATTTCAAAACAGTATATTCAGAGGCAGGGTTGATACTTTGGCATACTTTTACTGAAAGCCCATTGAAAAGCTTCAGAAAGGCTTTTGAGTTTGGTTGCTGACACACCAGATATTCAATGTTTCTCTTTCAGCTAATCTGTTATCCATCTCTCAGGTTTGTAAAAATCACCCTTTAAAAACAATGCTTCTATCACTTCCTGTTGTTCATGTCAGCATTCAAAAGGGTGGATAAATGTTACAGAGTATAACAAACATGTCACTTAATAGCATTTAATGTGAAAGAGTTATATATCCTATACTGTTTATAGTCAAATACTTTAGAAGAAAAGTATTACTCACCAAAGAAAAAGACCTACTTTGAATCAATTTCATAACCTCATAACATCAGATGTATTTCTGCAAAAATGATACCTTGTGTCACCTACTGAATCGGATTTGTCAGGTGTTGGGCTAAGTCAGGTATATCATCCATAACATCACATACATCATTTTTAGTAGCAAATAAATCTCCTACTGAATTGAATATATCTCTAGTTTAAGAAGACCCACAATAATTGATTGTGTTTCCATTCACATGTGGAATATAGATTTGGCTGTGTTTATTAAAGATGTATGCCCTGATAAATTAAATGCTTGATAAACATCTGACGTAACATTTCCTGAAATATCCATGTTATGAACAGGATTGATTTTATGAGCAGCTGAATTTCATGCATCAACTTACTACAGCATTCAGATACACTTTTGAGGAGACACCAGTCATGTGAATGGAGTGAAATCACTGGCAGAAAAAGTTTAGGTCAGCAATAGCTCTACAATAAGAACTATTAGTCATAGCTGACAATGTAGCTTCAGACATACAACACTTTGGCAGTGAATTCAGGTGTGCGCAGAGGAAGATTCATCGCCATGAAAAAAAAAGGGCAGCATAGAAGACAATCAACTCTTTTTCATGTGTGAAGATCTTAGTTGCTTTTGTCTGGATCTGTGATAAAAGACTCCTCCATTTCTGTTGAGCCTGTCTCTCCCTTAAATTTCAGTGCTTTCTTTATGCTTGTGTGTAGAAGTATTGTTGAAAAACAGATTCGGGTGGAGGCATACAGGCAGGGAGAGATAGTAGATCTCCAGATGAATACAGTTAGCATGCCAGGAAGTTTATGAATACAAACTGTGGTAAGTGAAGAAGGAAAGCTAAGGCAACTGTTTGTATGGAGTGATCTGCATGTGGTAGCCTTTCCCAGAAATCAATTACACGTTGTGTTTTTAGGGTGAGTATCTAGAAAATGTTTAAGAAGCAATAATATTAATTAGTGTTTTCTTAAAGAAGCAACAAACTTGCCTATTATCACTGCTTAGCGTAGAACATACAGCACAAGTTGCATGAGATATGAACACTGAATAAAGATATTTTTAATTCCTACCCTGGACATACAGAAGTTCAACTATTATTGAAAATTTTGAATATTATTGTTCTCCTTTATCCATCTCTAAGAATGTCAGGCTGCAAGACCAATAACTCAGCTGTGCATAAACTAAATCAATTAATCCGTCACTATTTTTCTCCTATTCTGATTAGGAAGTGGAAACACTAAACACATCTGGAAGTACAAACCTGTGAGTTTTGACTCCTTCTGGGTGTTTCATGAAGGTACTTCAATATATTGACATTTTAGGTAATTTTGGAATGGTGGCACAACTCAGATTAAGATGTTACTGATATGTTTTTCACAAGCATTATAGGCCTTCAGTTTCTTGCCTGTTTAATTTTATTTATTTTTACTGTACAAAAGACAAAGAAAAAACCTATCGTGTTTATAATCTATAATGTCTTCTTCATGCACATTGAAACCCACTGTTTCGTCATCTTTCCTCTTCTTTTATCTGCAGGCCTTCAGTCATATTTCATTCCCTATACCAATGTAACTGGATGTGGCAAATTAACAGAAACTTCTTAATGAGATACCAAAGTTCTAGAAATAAAAGAATATTTCTTTTAATTCACTGTGAAATTATTCATATGGAAAATAAATGAATATTTTTCTAGAAGACATTCAGTATAAACATTGTTTCATAATCCTTGCAAAAACCACAAAGGCATACCTCCTTTATTGTTATTTTTCTCGCTTGAAAAGCTATTTATGGGAGGGTAAAAAGAATCCTGAAATTTCAGCAGAGATATTTGAAGATTATCCTAACATTTTCCATAATTTTCCATAATACCATTGCTAAAAATTGAACTCCATATGTCAAAAGGAAATGAAGAGTATTCTTATTCTGGTTGTGATGTTTTTCTTTATTTTAGGGTGGTTTTTTTTTAAGGAATGGTTGAGACCCTTCAAGCTGTAACTAGTGGCCCAGGTTCAGCAGAGATTTTCTTCTCTTCTTGCAAAATCTCATCTAATATAGAATGTCATACTCAAATTCTGCTGAGTTTGTAAATCACCAGTGGGGACTACAGACACACACACAGCTGCAATTTAGCTGTCTGCAGTGTTTGTGATGCATGTGGCAGCCCACAAGCTCCTGCTACCCTTATTCCGCATTTTTTGACATTAGCACAAATTAAAATAAGTGAGGCTTTTATTGTTATAAGGAATTGCCAGCTCCAGCTCTAGAGCTGACATTGCACTTTTTAGGTTAGTGGATAGGAATATCTTTTATTCAGGTCCAAAAGCCATTTCTAACTTCAAGGACAAAAGACTGCACTTGATAATATAGCTGACCCAATATCGGATGGTGCTTTGCATTGTTCCACCATGATACAATGCACAGCACCAATTAGTTCCCATTTGAAATTAATCTCTTCTCTCACAGTCCTGATACCTGTATGTACTTTTTATGAGATATAGTTTTCCTCACAGTATTCCTCTCCTACACAAGGTGCCTCTTCATCTAGAATAACGTATTCCACACTGACCCAAATTTTTCCCCAAGTACTACAAACCAAGATCTGGCTAAACATCACAGAGAAGTGGGTGAGAATTAAGGAGAGGATAAGCAAAATTTCAAAGTCAATATTTATATCTGCACCTTCTATGACTATTATATATGCCATTCACTGTACATATGTTCACAGAGATTTGTCTGTGCAGATAAACTTTCACATATATGCAGTTTCAGGTATTTAGGTTTATAAAACGGAAACATACAAAGCCTTGGAAGTTTGACGTCCTACACGTGCTTTTTAAAATCAACATAAATGCCATGAGTATAAAATATCAAACTTTTCCTTTAATTTTTGCCTATATATGCAAACTTGTCAACAAAATAATATCTTTAGAAGAATATTTGTAAGCTATTTAGATGCTTGATTAATTTTCTATTAGTAATTTTAATTTCTAATGGATTTAGTATTTCAAATTATTTATTTTTTATTAATTAATTATCCAATATGTGGTCAGGTAATCCTCCACAGTGAAAAGTATAAGTAAGACACTCTTTTCAGACCTGTATTGTGCTGCTGATAGTGATGGCACATCAAATTAGAAACAGGGCAGGGACTTTTTTGATCTGGACTCTCTAAGAAATGGGATGTAAACTGAAAGTCACTATTTCTGTAAATGAAAAAGGAAAAAATAGGTAAAAACAGGTAAAAAAGACTGAAGACCTGATCATATTCTCAGCTGTGTTCTATAACTAAATAATTTCCAATTCAAGAAGCAATTAGGGGAGATACTTTCAGAGGTTATTAAAAGTTCAGGGAAAGGTTTCTTTCTTTTTTCTTCTCATTCAGTCAAAGTTGGCATATTTTCTCTGTCTTTAAGTTGACTTATAGAAATTCTACAAGTAAATATAAAGTTCCCATGGAAATAGTTGACCTCTGAGGAAATTCCTAAGACATATCTTCTTTTTGTAACATACTTTTGTGGTTGCTGCTAATCCTTGAACCAACTTCTCTATGTAATTATTGAGCATTTGTCAAAACAAAACAATGAATGTAAATGTCAGTTACAGAAAGCTCAGAGTTTGAGGATGTCATCCCTGCTCTTCTATACCAAATGGGGACAAGAAAGTTCTGTCCGGGTTCACTGATGTGAAATTATAATATTTTATAACCATATATCCATTTAATAATATTCATTACTTTGCCTGGAATGTATAAACACTAAAATTATTATTACATTAATAAACAAAGGGTAAAGGGATGGTTCAGAATGTGCCTGATCTCACAGTTAAGCCACTTCTGCTGCTAGTGGTCCCAAAATGTAGGAATAGCACTTGTGTACTGGGTCTATCCAAGCCCCAGCAGCCTTAGCAGTGCTAGAAGATAACACTCCACTGCTTTGACTGCTGTGAGGGAGAGGCAGAGGGGACACGAGCAGGTCAGGTGACCCAGACTGACCAAAGGGATATTCCAGACCATATGACGTCAACTCAGATATAAAAGAACAGCAGGGGTGGGGGCACAGTGTTGTTCTCCGATGGCTGCCTGCTGAAGGGACAACCAACGCGTAGGGCCCTGCTTCTCAGGACGCGACCTGACCTCGAGGAATGGGAAGTAGAGATTAGATTTGCCTTCTCTTTGCTTCTTGCGTGCGCAAATCTTTTCTTTGCTTGTATTAAACTGCCTGATCTTAACACCCACGATTTTGTCATCTTATTGGTAAGGGGCGAGAGACTGTCCGAGTACTTGGCACCAAGTCAGGGTCAACCTGTCACAACTTGCTCACAGGTATCCAGACAGTGATTTGTAGGCCACTTTTCCCTAAACTTCTGTTACTGAAGCACTTCCACCCTTTGTTGAGTGTGTAGTAGATCAGCATGATACTAGGTGTGTGCAGAGATGAATATGCAGGAAAAATCAACATGATCATCACATGGAATAATGCACATCAAATTTCACAGGATAACCCAAGAAGCTCAGGAATAATATGGAATTGAGTTTTCAGTTTCTTAGGTTGTTAGGCAAGCAGATGCAGAAATTATATTGTTTTTAACTGAACCAGATATATGCCTTTGGAGCAAAAACTCTATTTGAATTTTAAAACTAAAGAAAGACGTGAGAGCTGAATTCCCTCTGATGTTCTTATTACAGCTGAGAAGATAGCTTGCAATGTGTCAATTGCCTGACATATTTTACTTTTTAATATTCAAGGTATATACACAGATGGGGGATATTCTCTCGAATATACTGGTTATTCAAAATTATATCCTCTCCATTAAAACATTTTATATTTAAAGTCCAACCACTGGATGTTGGTGGGCCAAAAAAAGGTGAATTTTCATTTGTGAGTATTTTTTCCCTTATCCCCCTTCCCTTATTTTCTAAGCAACGTTTATGTAATTTCAGCTATATTTAAGCCTCCATAAAAGAAAATATCACTTTGATAGGGAAAATTAAGAAGTGTTTCCTGAGTTGATACCACTAAAGAGTGCACGAGAATTGTTTCAGTGTCTTCTCAGTCTTCTGCAGTACATTGTGTTGCACAGCCTAACCATATACTATAAACCTTTCCAGGTAACTGCAAGAATGACTCTGGGTTTTGCTAGGGCAGTCCTGGATTTATGTGAATAGTCAGGAATTATTTCATAGAATTTTCAAAGGAATATGAATTCAGCCCCCAGAAAATTAACATTTGTTTCTGAATAGAATTAAGGCTTAATCAAAGCAAGCAATGCATAAAATTCAATTTATCAGATTACAGGTTCTCTGTTTTACCTGGGTGTCAGTAATGCAAAAGAATTGATTAGTTGATTAGTTGTGGTACTGTCCTCTTTTACATGAATAAGAGTTGCTCTCTTTCTCTGATCAATGTTTTATACAAGAAAAGAAATGCATGTATAAGATCCAGCTAGGTTTCTTAAGTGTTTTAACTAAAGCTCAGAAGTTGGTCTCCAACATTTAAATAGCAAACATTAGTATACATAAAACTGCTTGTTTTGAATGACAGGAACTGAAATTTCTGTTCTTCTGAATACCTAAAGTAGATTTTTTTCCTTAAATATTTACACATAATATATATATTTTAAATAAATATATATATATATATATATATAATATACATATGCCTTCATCATATTAAAAAATATAGACTTTGTAAGGCTGTTGAAATAGTAGTCATCAAGAAAAGAGAGAGAGAGAAGAAGGAAAGAATGATGAGATTTGGAAGGAATGGAGGTCCTTTTTAACATAAGAAGATGGATGAAAAGTCTCAAGACATAATGAATAATAATAAATTAGGAGCTTGAAGAGCAGATCTAAAAGTGTGAGAGCTCATTTGAAAGAGAATAAGAAAGATAAGTGCTATTACATTGATATCTGGATAATTAATTTATGATATAGATGCTTAGCCTCCAGATGCAGGAAGCCATTGTTCTGAGAATCATGATGAATGAATTTGGATAAAGTAAAGCATTGTTTTTAACTAATGAAATCTGTACTGATTAAAAAAAAGAGGCAAAAAAGAAACAAGAAAAACTATAGAATAATATTACATGCTAAATACAAGCACAAGTGGTGTCAAGAAAATTAACTTCAGATTCATTTTTCTAGTATAGTGAGATAGGATAGTGGGATAGTTTGTGAAATTACCCAGCGTCCCATTGAGAACAACAGAGAAACCTAGTATTTTTGGGGCAATGCATGTTTAACTTCTAAAATATCTTATTTTTGGATATGTGTAACTAAAAACATAAATAATTTGAAAGATAAATTATACAATCCACGGGACAGGCATAGATTTACTAAGCTACACATGAGAGTATAACTTCTAAACTAGAATTCTCAAAAATACCTGTAGTATGGAAATTACATGTTTCTTGTTAATGCTATGAATTCACCAAAGGCAGTCTGCCAGAATTTGATTCATCATCCAGTGGCAAAACATAATTAGCACTGCATATTTACAACATGGGATTAGATACCAAGAGATTTTTCAAATGTAGCATAAAATGTTACAATGAAGGTGATAATGATTCTTTTAGAGAGATATTCCTTTGTTCCTTTTAGCATTTTCATAAATGTTTAAAGAATATAAATTAGGCTTCCAAGCCAATTAATTTGTCTGTTTCTCATCTCTAGTGATGTATTTTAATTATGCTTTCATGCCTCTAAGCTTCAGAAGGGAAGACAACATGAACTGATCATGAAAAACAAAACCTGTGAAAGTCCTAAAGGGTAATGGAACAAATTCCAGTTTTGTGCCTTAATCTTATCCCATACCATTTTGTAAATATGGACAAAGTGTTTTAAATCTTAAACTGTTATAATTTAGTAGAGCGTGCAATGATAATATAATTTGGATGAAAGATGAATTTTAGTTCATCTTAAGCATTACAAACAAAACTTACCCCATGAACTAAAACCAGTATATGATCTTTTTGCATTACAATACATAGGCTTAATTCATTAGTGGTCTAGAAGATATGCTGAATAATAAAAATCAATTTCTGGTTTTCAATCATGTTTACTCTTCACTATTTAACCCTTTGTCTGTTTTTGATCTTAAAATATGCCTGATATTTAAAGCATACAATTACAAAATGTTTTTGAATCACTAAACCTTGAAATGGAGCTTGGGTGCATGAAAGAGTTGATTATTTATTACAAGTAAATTCACAAGCTAACTATTATTAAGACTTTTTCTGATTGTGTAAAACTGGCAGGCAATAGCAATATCTATTTCTAACAGTATTGGGCTAAGATGTTACTTGGTATCTGGTCTATCTCAAAGGAATTTTTTAAGGGAGAGCATGCTGCTTTGACCTATATTTAGTTATTTACTTGCCAGTTTGAAAAAAAAAAAAAAAAGAAGAAAGAAAGGAAAGGAAAAACAAACTAGCTATTCTCCTTCCAACCATGAGACTCTTCCTACAACACCTGCTTTGTCAGGTTAATTCCTAGGCAAATTCATCTATTTCAGCATGTAAAATGGTTGCACAGGTAAGTAATTATAAAAACATCTATTAAGGAGCAGTATTCTTGATCCATCCTGTACATTTCTAACTAATGCTCAAATATTTTCCCTCTCATCTATCTGTTTCATCTCTTTTCCTGATCATGATGTATTTTCATTTAATGTTCTATGAAAAATTTTCCTCTGCAGCAGAAATTGCTCACACAATTCCACATTTTAGAATCTGAAGAATTAGATCAGATTGCAGCAAACACCTGTAGATAGACCAGGAAAATACTTAATTCGGTTTAGATCTTTTATATTAGAGAGAAATCTTTTCTTATTTTCTCTTCTGTCAAGTTTTTTGGGGGGAGTTTTGGGAGTGAAATATCTTGCCAAATTCCAACCTTACCTAATGATTCACCAAGGTGTTAGAGATGTTGTAAATAGGATAGTCAGCAGAATTGTTCTCTTTTCCACCCTCAAAACTTACCTGGGGAAAAAATAAGACAAATATCACAGAGTAATTAGGCTCCTTCAACTAAATACAAAAATACAAGACAGGTGAGTAACAAAAAGTACAAAAGTATGGTGTAGTCATAGACTGTACCATGATTAAATGACAGGGTTATTTTGCTAATCTCTCAGTCTTCATCAGCACAGAAGTCACATTAAGTCACAATTCGAGTGGAAGACAAAACATTTGTATTTAGGTTTTGCTGTGGAGCACTTTAAGTGCATAAAAGTGCCTTTAAAAATCATATAGGTAGTCCTTGTCTTCCCTACTTTGAAGCCTTTTAACGCCAGGGCAGGAAAGAAGAGTCGATATAACTAAACAAGAACTGACCTGTATAGTATTGCGTTTTGATACTGCTGTTGATTGACTTGTTGCCCTTAATGATCAATCCTCTTGGTGAAATTTCTTTGCTGTGCTTATTTGCACTTCTTATATTCTAATACAAGGAACACCATGTCAATAGGTTTTTGCTCCAAATTAATCAACATACTTACCAGTCAATGATCAACTTGCTCATAAATAAATGGGGGAAATCCCTAAATTCCATGATTACAGAGGGGCTGAAACCTAAACTGAACTCTAGGTACACATTTTGCCTGCTTGAGCTTGTTGCCATTTCTCTGAAAAACCAGCCATTCCATTCAAAGACTAGGCAGAAGATTAGATGATGTGGATGTCCTAACTGCTCTCTCTGTTGCTAGAGCACAACCATACCCACTGTAAAAAACCTGCTATCATGTAGCTCAGCATCATGGATCTAGACTTTTTAAGTCCTCTTGTGTCTCCTCACTGTTAAGTTGCAATTCTGTATCTTGAAAGGCTAGGGAAGTGTTGAGGGACAACATTTGGAACAGAATGAACGTGGACAATCCAGAGACTTTAGCATTATTCGGGCTCTGATGAGGCTTGGCCTTGATTTGGCTGGGAGTGGCTACAGCAAGGACGTGAGCAGACTGAAGCCTGCAGAGAGAAGATGCAGTTAGAAAGACCTTCTGGAAAGTCCTGAGTGTAAAACACTGTAGCTGCAGCCAATGGCAAAGGAGCAAGATAACTTTGCTCCAATGGTAACGTCACTAACACTGCTAGCTTATCCTGGGTGGAGCTACATAAAAGCAGCATGCTTGTTTTAATAAAGTGCCAACACTTTGATCACATTGGTCTGCCTGTGTTGTCCACGGATCTCCTGCAGGGAAGGAGGTGGAGAGAAGTAGAACTGGTTCTGTTTAAGTTCCGATGAAGTTGGATACCCTGATAAAAAGCTGTCTTATTTACAGATTTACTAAGTCATAGCTTCCTCACTGCATCTTTGAGTGATTCAGTGCTTCGAATCTTTGCCAAGACAACAAACTCCTTTTTTTTTCTGGTCTAATGTCTGTGTGAAGTTGTTTCATGTGTGAAGTTGTGTTGCAGGAAGCTCAGGGGAGAGCGAATCCTATTCAGGAGCAGAATTCACTGGGACTAAATTTGCAGGGCAAGGGCACAGTTAATAAGGGAAAAACATATAGAAACAAACAAACAAACAAACAAAGTCCCCCCTCAAAACTAACAGACCTGCATTCATAGATTTCACATGGAAAAAATAATTAACAGATGTTGTCAGGTGCTGTATAGATGCAATTACTCATTCTATAAAGAAGATAGTGATGTGGGAAAGGTCCTGGTTAAGAAATCGTGTAACAGGCAGGCCTTTTTTTTAGAACCTGGTAAAAAAATGAAACTTCAGTCATTGAGGAGTATAGGAAATTTGCTAAATAAAATTAGACACCATAACCTATATCTATGTTCTAAATAGAGTGTCTTTATTTTTCCCCGTCTTAAAATCCCAACATTTGTGCAGTTCTGTCTGGACAATGACGTGATTTAAATACCAGTAGATAAACAGACTGAGACCTCAAAGCTATTCTTTAAGAGATATTTTCATATAGCTTTTTGGTTTTGGGTTGTTGTTTGTTTGCTTGCTTTTAACTTTTCAATAACAATTGGATATTGAAACTAAATCTGTTTTTTAAAAAATGCATCCTGTGTGAAAGCTACTAGATTTTTTAATTATTATTTATTTTCAGGAAGTTCAGGATACTGCTGTGATTTCTACAATGACTTTTTATGATGAAGAATAAACCAACAATAATCCTGTAAACCTTACCAACACCCTCCCAAGTTAAACTACAAGTTTAACTAGTTTTAGTCCAAGCCTAATTTATGCTTTGAAAAATTCTGCTGTATATAAATAAGAGGCGAACATGTTCTCCAAAGCAGAGCAAATAATTAGTTATGTGTGGACTCAAAATTCAGGCTGTGTCATTAGTTTCTGGTTGATTTTTGTCTGAGCACAAGTCCTATGGTCTCATCTAGCTCACATTAAATGGTAGCTAGAGAAGATCACTCATGCAAATATTCGGTTTATGATTTCAAAATTACTTTTTTTTTCCCCAAATAATAATTATGGCATTATTATTATCTGCTTTAATAAGTGTTTCATGTATAGCCTTGTTTCTTAGATGCTTTTTTATTTATTCTTGGACATTTATATTCATTGAACATTCAGCTTTGAGCATATATTTAACACTTAATGAAGTTAATGGGATTATCCGTATGTTTAAATATTTCAAGTTCTTTCCTATATCTGAGGTTTAAAGGGATGGCAAAAGCCAGTCACAATTCACAGGAGGGACTTCTATGTTTAGAACATTTTAAAAGTTCATTATTTTTATCTTTTCTAATTACAGTTAAACCAGGAGCATAAGATTGATTATTAAATAAAGTCAAAGCCTTGAATTGGCAACAAGAAGTCACAAGAAAGGTTTTTGTCTGAGGACTTTTCAGCAAAGCTTGAATACTATCTCCACCAGAATCATAATGTTGTTCTTGCTGATGAGGATTTCTGTCAGTTTAACTTTCTCCCACAAATGCAATATTTTTTGTAGGCCTACTAACAACATTGAATATTTTGTTATGTTTCATAGAAGATCTTGATTTTTTTATTTTTTGATAATGAAGGGATGTTGTATATAAAGTAGATTTCATATTTAAAATCAAATGGCTTTGTATGAGTATGTTTATTTGTTGTGACAAGTGTAGAGTAATGTAAGAGTTTAGAAACTACGTCAAATTGGTTCATGGCTCAAATGATGCTTAGAGAACATAATTTAGACATTTTCCAGGTGCATGCAATACCTTTAAAATTAAAATTACCAGAAAACAAAAACAAAGACAAAACCATTTTATTTTCTAATTTGCTGAAATATCAGATATTTTCCTAAGTGGCAATGAAAAAGTATTCAGAACAAAATCACTTTTGGTTTTTTATATAATAAACAATGACCACACAGATTCCCACATACATTGTAGTCTTTGGATTCATCAGTTTGTAGAGGTTTGCAAGCTTGATACCATAATGATATCCAAATTTAAGGATACTTATATCTAATACTTAAGTCTATTTTATGTCATAAACAAAAAAGTACAACTAATTCTAACTCTGGTGATGCATGTAAATGTACAATGTTAGTGTTCTATTCTCCTACTGATGCAAGTAATCTAGGTTGATAGGCAGTGATCATGGAGAATAGGTTAGCAATAACCAGAAATCCAAAAGAGAATTGGTAAATAACTGGCATCTTATTGAGGGTAGGCAGAGGTACTTTCTCTGGTGAAAATAAACATGGAATATGACAAAGTAGTGCATGTGGTTGGTTTAAGCCTACTCCTTAAATTCAACTTTGTTATACCTTACTCTTTCTTAAATGTTTCAGGCCAAGTAAAATTTGTGTCAAACAGCTTTCTCTACATAAGTTACCAAAGGGGGAAAAAAGAATTACCATCAAGCCAAGAATGTGTGCCATCAAGCTGTGCGTAATTGTAGCTCCATGCTTTATCTTTCCACTGCAGTTGGTATAATTTTACATGTTCGCCTCTTCCACTCTAAGCTTCAACTGCTCTTTTTTGACTCTCTTCAGAGAGGTGGTCTTCATTCCTTTGGTTTAAATACCTTTCAGGATACCTAAACTTCATTTTATGAGATTACCTATTTTTTACTAAGTCTGTATTATTTTTTGTTTGTTTTAATTTAAACTAATTAACTTTGCTGAATTGGATGATGGAATGCTGTACTGAGGAAAGTCAGAGGAGATCAAAAAAATTGGAATGAATGAAGTGTACACATGCACACAGAACCAGAAGTCCCTCACCCAAGGGTTAGAAATGGAGTTTAATTATCTGATGTGACAGACTGCAATGATCTTGTGTACTGTGTGGGTGGGCAAGTCTGGGAGGAGCCAGAGCAGAGTATTATCTGGGCTCCCTCTCCTGCCATTGTCTCTCTGTGCTCCACTGTGGATGAGCACAAGAGCTTTTGTCACAAAGACTGGCAGAAACAACACAGTTTGGTTTCTCCTTCCCACCAGTTTCCATGCAATGTAGTGGCTCAGGCAGTGCTACTGGAATTGATCGTGTATTTGAGCTAGGGGTCAATGATTTTTCTTTAAACAGCACTACCAGGGAAATAGCTGCTGTGGACTTGCAGAAGTTTATAACATTTTTATGATGGTTTAATATTACCTTTATTTAAAAATGTATTTAATTTAGGCTCCTCTCAGGTGCTTTGATTTGTGATTTTTTTTTTTTTTTGCTTTGAAAACATAATGAAAGTGATTTCACTTAGAATTCAGGAAAATGGAGTAGGCTTGAAATATTAACTATTTACCCTTTTTTTCTCCTTAAATCTAAAATTTTATGTTTGAGTATTTTATTTGTCAATCTGTTAGGAGGCTTGTTTATTATTCATATCTATATATACTGAGAAAACACTAGGAATCGCAGAAAGTGAGAAACTTGGGGTATTTACAGGGATACATGGATTATATACGAGGTTTTTTCTTAGCTGAAAGAGAAAAACAAACAAACAAAATCCAAAAGATTAAGGGATCCAGCATTTACAGACTGGAGAGAGAAAAAAAAAAAAAAGCACAAAGCATGTTAACATTAAGAAAAATTGCCTATTGCAGCAAGTATATTCTCTGCTCCTGGAAATGCTTGAGACTGAATGACTTTCTAAAGCTATGCCCCAGTTTGATCACTAACAGTGCCAGCATCAAGAGTCACAAGTACAATGGCTTACATTTTGTAGAAAGCCAAAGAGTATAATGATAAGCTATAAAAAAGGCTATTCCATTTAGCAGAAAAAATTATTAGATATGTTGTGCAATATTCCTAATAGCTTTTTATTGTTTTTAATAAATATAAATAGGAATCAGTGTTAAATATGATAAGCCCTGTTTTTATCAGTTAAATGGAGTAACTCATCTTTTATAGTCTACGCAAGACTGATTATTATAGATGCATTCAAAATCTATTTCTTCCTAAACATGTTTGTATAGGTCACGCATACATTGATTGCAGGAAAAAAAATTATAATTTCAGTTGCTTCTTAGTTTGGCTGTCTGTCAATTTGTGAGATTTTCCTTTTGTTCTTTTTTCTGTTTGTTTTGGGTTTTTTTCCCTTCAGAGGCATGACAGCCATGGACTAGTGTTTGAATGGGCACTGTGGAAGAACAAGAAGAGCAAAGGCATTTGTATAGGCTCAAGGCAAGGAGGCCATTGAAATTCTTTATCTTCTGCTTCTCCTGTCAAGACTGAGAGGTGAAGGATGAGACTCACACTGCTGCTCAGGAACAAGGCACAACAACTTGAATATGAAGCTGACAGTGAAACTGCCTTCTATACAGTGTTTGTTTGTATTCCGTGACTGACTTGGCACCAAAAGTTTGGTATCTTCAGTGAACATTTTGGCCCTAAGGGGAAACAGGATTTTATCTGTACTGTTGTAGCCAGCACTTCTAAGTAGCAAGCTCTAAGCAATTCATTTGTTTTTCGTGTTATCCTCTTGAAATGTAAGGAGCCTTGCTCTTTTACTGGAGTTTGCATTTTCCTGTAGGTCCCAGGTAACTGCAAGTTTGTTAGAGACTGATCTGAAGGTCCTAAATTCTCTGGTTCATCCCTTCAGAAGTAACAAACAAAAAAACGTTGACAAAAAAAAAAATACAATCTGTATTCTCATTATCTTGAACCCTGTAGCATATTACTTTTGCTCTTCTTTATCTACAAGCAGGATCTATAAGGATATCAGGCTCCATATGGAAACTGTGCTGATTGTAATATTGTAATATGGATTCTTGCAGTGCACTTACAGGAAGTTAAGTCTTGTCTTCCTTGAAATGAATTAGTAGGGACATAATTTTTTGTCATGCTTTGTCATGCCTGTGGTCATTTGCCATAAAATCTGTTGGGTTTACATACTGAAAATGTCAAGGTTTCTTAAAACATAAACTTTTTAGGTGCTGAAGGTCATATTTTTATAGGAATTTTAGCAATTATTGACACTGAAATATCAAAGGATTTATTTTGCAAACCATTTTTGCAAACTGATGCAGCTGATTTGGGTAGCCAAAATGTTTTTTTGGAAGCTGATGTCTGGATTTAGGCTGAGAGTCTGTGACGTTTTGCAGTTCCTCTTTATTTATATGTAAAAGGTATACTGCTTTTTGGAGAAAATTTAGGGGAAAATTATATCAAAAAGCTCTGCAAAGAAAACAGTATTCTTCCTTGTAATATAAATACGGGCCACTCTGTCTTTTTATTCTACTATTTCCGGTATTAGCCTCTTGCACATATTCAATCTAGTCCCAAATAGCAAGGGGAAAAGCGGATGTTACAGCACAACCATGCTAGTGCTCAGCCTCCATATTTTCCTCTGTGCTCCTGCACACTGGTGAGAGAAACCCAAATACAAACAAACATCCTCTGTGATACTTTGTTAACCTGAAACAGAATATGAATAACAGCTGATTGGGCACAGTACCAAATGCATCCGTATCTTTTCTAACATATTGCATTTTACACTGCAAAACTATCTTGAATCTCCTTAACCCTTTAACCTTGCTTCTGTCTTATGACTGTAGGTTCTAGAGGTGAATTAATCTGTTTTTGTAAAGAAATAACATAGCTGTTTGGATTATATTCCTTTTGCTATTCAGGTATGTCAGGTTCTCTGTTACCTTGAACAGGAATACCAGAAAGTTCTAAATAAGTAAGTTAGGTCCTCAAACTACCCTTTTTCTCCCACTTGGTCGCCACTCAGGAACAATGTCAATTTGAGTGTAAAACAGTCAGGAAGACTGTGTGACTGCATCATTTGCCTTGTCTCTATAGTCTTGTTTATAACTGTGTTTGATGATTTTTCTCTGCTTGACCCAAACAAATAGCTTTTGAAATGATGACTGCTGACTTTGCCTACAACTTAAAGCCATCAAGCAGTAAACTCTTCATGGTCTCTTCACAAGATGAAATAGAGAACAGGAGGCAGCTTTTCTTCTTGGTAGTATTGTTCCCTCTTTAGGGTCTGTGAAGGACGGTCTGAAGACCTGTTGTTTTGCCTCACAACCGTCGTCAAGGATGGGACAGAGACTGAGAGACTGGGACCCTAAAAACCCTGAAAACTCAAACACAGGGGTTCTGATCTGGCCTGGCCGAGGTGGATGTTTGCCACGTGCTGTCTGCGAGTGTGTGCCTGTTGGACCAGAACTGGTAACAATACAACAAAGCATTCCTATGGAACAACCAATTGGCAGGGAGCGGTGGCTGCGTCTTGCTCCAAAGGAGAGCAGAGCCTGTTGTGTACCTGTGTTCCCTGGACTATGGACAGTAAAACTATCATGGTTACATGGCTTCACCACCTCTTGGCAGGCTGCCCCCCGCTTTCGAAAAGACTATAAAGAGACTTACAAAGTTAACTAAAATTGGAGATCTCCCCCACGGACGAAGATGATCTATTGGCCGCAGAGGACCACGAGGACTCATCTCGTCTGTTGGTAGCTATTGTCCCCCCTTTCCTTCTTTTTCTTTCTATCCTTTGTTTTCTTTATATCTCTCCCTCTCTTCTGTCACATTCTTGTGTTGTGGTACCACTTAATAAAGTGTACCTGTTTTGATTAAAAGTGAAACCCCTTGTGTCTTTTGCACTTTGAGATCAAACGAAACCATCACGATTCCTGCTTACATTAGTGGATCGTGACAGGGTCTGCTGCTGAAACTCCCATTTGCTGCTGTGACTTTTATAAAAATAATATTTCTAATAGTGTGTTTACCCAAATGTTTCATGAAGCTCTACAGAATTGGAATAAGCTTAATTATTGTCTAGAAAAGTGTTTAATTGCTGCTGATACATTTAAAATTTATTTAATTTACTTGCTATATAAATGCATTCCCAAACTGAGCTAATATGCTCAATTCACCCAGAGCTTTACCACTCATTTCTATGCCTGAGGTAATATATAAATAAAATTATATACCTAAGTTGGTGGAATCTGACATCTTTTGAAGATAAAAGAGTTCCAAACTGTAGTCCTTGTGTTTATAACTACACATACAAGTAAGTAAATAACTATAGAATAAATAGTCTATTAGTCTGCATCTGTTCAGATGTTATCACTGGATGTATTTTCAGAGATCTAGATCTCTTTACTAAACATATATTTTATTGGGATAATCAAAATTATGGAAGCCAGCTGGAAGTTTGTATTGCATACTATATATTGAGTGATAGAAGTTCTTCTATCTAGAGAAAGATGACCTGCACGGAAGACATTTTTGGTTAAATTTTTGTTCTTACTAGTGTCACAGTCTTATACTATGGAACTCTCATATAACATATACAATTTATGCTCCTTGTTTTGTGAAGATGGTTGTTGTTAACACTCTCACAGGATCTTATTTACATTTGCGTATAGCCTTATTTGTTATTTCGATGAAATTTGACAGCATTTACTATTTCTTTTTGTTCAAAAAGCATATACTGTACTTGATTTTGTGGCAATACATAAATCATATTGAGAATTAAATGCAATAACAAAGTAATCAGGAAGATAAAACCTGCAATGTTCAGCTAAAGATTAGAAATTCATATTTTATGTGGATTGAGTTATGTATCTAGGCTAAATTAAACTCAGCAGAGCAGATAAGTCCATTGATGAGGCAATAAAGTGCAATCTGAACACGCTGTTTTTCTTACTGTTAGCAGTATGTTAAGTGGAAAATATTGAAATAGGAAAATTAACATTTTAAATGGTGTAATTTCTTTCAAGCTGCTTGTGGTCTTTATTTTAAGCTCTTGAAGAGATATTGTTCCTTTACTATCTCACTAGTATTTATTTAAATACTTCAACTGGAGGCTGGAACAATTAAGCTAGGTAGTACAGACAAAAATCTAGGTATTTCTTCCTCAAGCAATATATATTTGAAAAGCTTACTCAACACTGCAAATCTTGAGATACTAAATTGCAAGGGCAAAACTCCATTTTTACTTAAGTTTTATAGCAAAACTTGTGTGTCTTTAGACACAGAAGTCTTCTTAATCAAGTTAGAATTCCTTTCTGAATATTTTTGAACTAAAAAGTTTATGAAGTCAAAAGAATAAAGTGGAATAAAGGCAAGCAAGCTAAGCAAGAAAAGAAAGATGGTATACACCTGGCCTTGAAGAAATGCTGAATAGAAATTACCATGTTTTGATATGCAAATAATAAAAGTATTTTAATATTGTATATTATTTTATTATTATTTAATTTTATTATTACTAATTATTATTAAGCTATCTTACTGTAATTATGTCTCATTATTTATTATATAAAACTATTTTCCTGGAAGCTGTGCTATAATGAAACAAGCTCATCTCTCCCTTGACTTCTGAGACTCTGAGGAAGTAAAAAAACAGAAAGCATAAAAGCATCAAGACTGAGGAACTTCCAGAGCTTTTTGTTTGAAAGCAAAACACTGCTAGGATGGAGTAACTGCCACCATAAATAAAAAACTTCAGCTAAATATACTAATAGCATTAGTAATGGGATGAAGGTAGAAATAAACTGATTGTAGAATCACTGATTGTGACTGGTACCATGGGCAAATAGCTTATGGTCCTTTAAGAGATAACTTTTTTCCAAAGAATCAGACATAGCAGAAATCTCATGCACTTGTTTTCTGGTGTTTCTTGATGAGCCTCAGGGGAAGTTTTAACAAAAATAGGGATTACAGCCATGCTTTCTGCATATGAGACAGTAGGCATAGCCTGAGGTATTTCTTCTTTTTTTTCATTATATTTTTATTGAAATGAAGTTTTAGAATGAACTAGCTCTCCCCTATCAAAACCCTCTTTAGCTTTTGCTTGTTTTCAGTCACTATCCAACAACTGTAGGGCCCAGTCATCCTGAGAGACTAATGTGTGCACACCCCAGTTAGACTGGTATAATATGATTCTGCTCCATCTATATAATAAAGTATTAAGGCCCTCACAGTCACTAGCAGCTATAAAAGTCTATAAATGAAAAAAGTGTGGAAACAATTGAAAACTCGAAGTCTGGAAATGATTGCCATTTTTCCCCCTTTTTTATCATAAACATATTAGTTACTAAACTTCACTTTGAGTGGGTAGATGGTCTAAGTCTTGCCTCTGTTAGTCTCAAGAGCTGTCTTGACCCATTGTAAATGAAGCACTGATTATCTGGGGCCTGCTTTAACACAAGTCTCAGTGACAGTTCACATTATTAAAGAAAGCGCTCACTCGCAAAGTCTAAAACTGCTGCCTTAATGTATCAAGCAATCTTTCTGTGACTGTGTTGTATGTAAGACTTTCAGCTTCTCCTGGAGCTGGGTCAAAGTTTTGCATCTGAACACGTATACTGATAACCCTGTGTGTTAAACGGGAGCACAGATCCTGCCAGATCTCTTTAATTTTGGGTCTCGTCTGTTTTATAGTTCTGTTCATCTCTTTTGTTACTGTCTTTTTATACAGACTCAGTATCTAAAGATGCTACGTGACATCTAGCAGAGAGATTCTTCTATGAATGATCAAGCTTGTCTGCTGCAGCGCTGGGCACCAGCACATTTTAAAGTGTAAAATGTTATGTAAATTCGTTGCATGAACATCTAACAGAGAAATGATATTTTCAAAGGCATAAGAGAATAGATAGTCTTTAAGAATTTATTTGTAAGACATGCAGCACTAGTCACTTTAAATACTGACTGAAGCTTCGAACTTATAAAGTAAGAATATTCTTGGGCCAAATGTTATTATTCTAAAAGAATCTATGTGCAAAAAGTAGAACTTAAGTGCAAGATAATGTTTGCCCTCCACCTGGCTGCTTGAGTGCCTGGACTGCCTAGAATTAAGTCCCAGACAAGTGCCATAGTGTGAGGATTCAGCAATGGCTGATTGCTTTGAACACAGTCAGCTCAGTGCATTCTAATGTGTGTAAGATATATGTGTTATACAGGTAAATGATGAGGTCACTGAAGATTGCAGAGGTATGACATTCAGTCAGACAGACACATTTGTGCTCTGGACGCTATCCTCAAACTACATTTAAAACAACAACCAGGTAGTATATTTTTGCAGTGAAATTTGTTAACACGACTACTAGATGTGTCAAGGTCTATGGGGGTATGATCCGTCATTTTTACTGCCTTGTCTGCTAGATGCTTGTGCCAGAGAGGCCATCAAGATGTACTGGCTGTAGTGTGCATCATATTCTCATAGTTGTAGTACTCTGAATCACTGTGACCATGCATTTTCCTTCTGTTCTGACACAGATCACAGCTGTGAAAACACAGTTTGAATTTCTAACTGATTTTATGTTACACACACTGTGAGAAACGAGATAAATACTTTAAAACACAATGTTCAGCATATACACTGATGATTCTGATGCACTGGTTGTCCTCATGTCCTTCATTCCACATCAACCCTATTTATCACCTGTTAGCTGAATATGATTAAAGCTCTCCATTAATAACCTAAGAAAATGTATTCTCTAGTCTACTGCTGTGGGACATGGATGTTGTCTTCAATGATGTGACAAAAAGATTATAGAACAAAAATTTGCCTATTGGAATCCCACTGAGTAAATTTTGAAAACATGAATCTTAATTGCTGTTTTTTTAGCCTTTAGTGTTCTGGAAGCAAAGAGGTAATAAAAATTATGTTAAAGATTCACAATAAAAAAATCGATTACTGTTCTTATTGCTTTTAATAGAGTTAGTCACTGCTGATTCTGTCTGCTGGTGAGGGTGACTGAAATAGTCTGAATTTTTTAAAAAATAGCTTATTCTAATACATAGAACATCTTCCACTCTGTTATGGGTTAGATCTTGCACAATTTTTTCCACACCAACCTAAGGCTTCTGGGGGAGCAGGATGGTCACCTGCTTAAACCTAAGAATGCTTCCTGAAAGGCAGGATTTCCCTCAAGGCAGAGGAGCAAGTTCTTCTGCTAGGGCAGAGATAACTGGCTGTTAAGCCATACATACTCTCAGAGTATGTATACATACTCTCCTGCCACTGCTCTCCCTCTTGTTCCTGAAGTGAAACCATTGTCACGGGCACCCAACCCAGCTCAGCTGCCTCTGCCAGAGCCAGAGACCACACCCACTGTTCCTCAGCCACAAGGACCTGCTGGCTCTACACGCCTCCTGCCTGTCAGGGAAACTCTGCTGCCAGCAGTGCCACTCTGCCACTGCTGCCGCTCCCCAGGCTCACGTGTGACCACCACCGTTGCTCTGGGAGAGCCCTGCCTGGCACCCCAACAGCACCATATGCTGGTCACAACTGTAACTGCAGCCACGCCACCTGCCACCAAAGAGCCTGTCAGCACCACCTGCTGGCCCCCCGCTTATTTGCAAGGACCGGCAGTCCTCCAGCGCCACCTATTGTACTGTGGCAGTAACTGCTCCCAAAAAAGGAGGGTGGTTTTTGCTTGGGTGATTTGTTTCTGTTGTGTTATTGTTTGTTCTATTTTGCTCTATATTTTTAGTAAAGATCTGTTAATTCCTTTTTCTACATTTTTGCCTGAAAGCCTTTTGATTAGAACATTTAAATAATAATTTGGAGGGAGGAGTTTCTTCTTAGTCCAGGAAGGTCTCGCTTTCCTTGACTAACATTGTCTTAAACCAAGACACACTCCCCCTAAATTCGTTCTCTCTTTCTTTTCTTTAATCTATGACAGCATTACTGTTAAGATCAATCTAAACAGATTTCACCAAGGAAATGCTCTACAAGCATCTTTCTTCTCCAGAACTTCTCACAGGCATGTTGAAGTTGTAGTCCTCTGTAGCAGATGACAGCTTCTGTGTTATATGGTTTTCTCTTTGATTGAAAACTAGAACAGCCCATGTAAAAGGACTTGGTAAGCAGGATTCCATCAGAAGGAATGTTCTGATTGGCAGCAGATATTTCAAGTAAGTCCAATGTGAGCTGAGAGACTTCAATTTTCTGGTATTCTTGAACACAGCACCAGAAAATCAAATTCTTTTTTTCTCCTCTGCAACTCATAAGTCTTGCATACCATCTTACTCTATAAAGAAATACACTTGTATAAAGTAATCCAATGTTTTTACTTCTCTGAAGCTGCTTTTGTTTTTGTTTTTGCTTGGTTTCTAAAGCATCCTTTCCACTTTAACAATACTTACATACCACTACTTTAAAAAGACACTACTTTAAAATAGCATGACACACCCACAAAAATTAAATGTTTCTCTATTCTCTTCAGCATATTCTCTGTAGCTTTGTTTTACCTATTTTCTTAATCTCTGACTGGAATAAAATACTAGTTATTTAATGACAGAAGAATATATTCCTTGTCCACCAGTTTAGTGCTGCAGAATTGCATTATAAAAAAAGTGTACTTTGCACTGAGTAGTGAATGCAGTCACTTAATGTTGCTTCACAGAACAAAAAGGAAGAGGAATATAAATATCATCAGATTTCTAACTATAAACTTCTGAGCCTGGCTGTAATCCCCAAATAGGATATTTTTTTGTCCCAATCTTCTATGTACCTGCAGAAATTCTGAATGTGAGTCTTGCTTTCAAGTAATCCAGCAGCTAAATGAGCAAAACATACCATTAGTCAGCTAGCTACATGTTCATTTGTCTGTAGAAACTGCACATGACTACTATTTATCACTATCTTGTACTGATAGCAATTCTAACCCATAGTTCACCACATGCTTTTAAATAAAAAAGCTCCTATTTTCCTTTTCTTGGCAGTGTTTTAGATTGAGGCCATGCCTGCTGAAAAAAATGTTCTTTAAGATTTAGAGATGATGGATATTAAAACTGTAAAGATCATGGGGTTCCCAAGTACAGACACATATTTTTGCAGGGAACTCATTAATTAGGATTACTTATTTGTACTCTGCATGAATATCTCCTGCCTAACTTCCATGGATGTGACATGTTCAAGATGTATCTTCACATTACTCTGCAACACCTTTCATGAGATCCTTCTTATTCAGGGTGTCAGCCTGGAAGCTCACTTTGGGCTTTAACAATTAAGACGAGTTTTCACCTGACACCTTAGCAGCACTAACAAATGCTTTCTGGGCAGTTTGTACTCTGACCTACCACTGTGCAATTTCATTTCCAAGCACACACCATTGTGACCTTGATTTAAAGAGAATGAGGTTTCACAGATATTCTAGAACACTAGATTTGCCCTTTAGACTTATTCTTTTTGATGATGATGATATGGGAAATATTAAAAAAAAAAGGGAGTTAGATTGCTCAGGTCATGACATTTTTCAGATGGGCTTTCAGGAAGCCATTTCAGGCACAATGACTATAATAAACACTCAAGTAACATCATAAAAAAGCATTTCCATTTTTTCAGAGAAGGGCCTTGCTTTAAAAACTTTACCTGTAAGTCTAGTGGGTGATCCCTGCTTTATGAACAAACCATTGCTGTACTCTTACCTAGTGCTTCCCATCTCTATGGTAACAGACAGATTTAAAAAAAAAAAAAATTAGGCATCTAGATGATGGCTATCCAGCTGAAACTGGGTGGAATAATGTGGCAGTCTATGACAGAGATGTGGCTATTTATGATAGGGTAGCTTACCCAAATATGTTTATTAATTGACAGGATTGTAGCTGACAGAGACAATGGAAAAGGAAAACCCATATTTGAACAGAAGCCTCCATCTTGGACAGAAGGATGGAAGCAGACCATATTTGGGAGCATCATGAATACAGCATATTCAGGGATCTTATTGGACCAGAGAGCACGTGTACAGCTCATGGACTGTTAACCTTCTGATGACTAGTTAGAACCTTACTTTAGAAGAAGCTATGGGTAGAGTTATAGTTATCCAACAGGAATAAACATTTAGAAACATAAAATATTTTATAGTACAAAAATAATGCTGTATCACAATAAAACAATTCTCTACCCCAATGCTAGAGGGTCTGTGAATCTCTCACCCATCATAGAATAATGATTACTTGTTTGCAGGCAGGGAAAATTCTCTACTAGGTAAACATCAAAGGTAATGCTGACCAAGATGGCAGTGAAGGAGAGGTGTCTCTGCATCTGTGGCTCTAGCCTTTAGAGCACCTGTATAAATTCTGACTCTGAAGGTTTCCCAATTAAGTTTCTTCTAAAATTGAGTATATTCCTTGAGTTCCTGATGCACATTCCTTGAAAGGTTAAGGTCAACCCTGGCAGGCAGTTCAGGCAATATCTGAGGGATGATCTCCAAAAATCTGCCTCCAGTAACAATCCCCCATGACTTTAGGGCTTTCTCACAAATCCAAGGATTTCTGCAGTGGTGGCGGTATTCATCTGCTGCTTCTCTGCTTCCTGAATTCTGGTTGCTCCTCATTACACTTTCTAAAGAAACAAGGGCACATAGGTTGCCATGGGGAGGGAGACAAGTACATGGGAGGAGGATGCCAGTAAAAGGGGTAGGCTACTTGAATTTTCTGAGCAGTAAATTTGTCAAAAGTGAGATTGCAAGAAAGCGTAATTTTAAAAATTGGATTCAAAAAAATTATAGGTTTTGAAATTAAACATTTTTTTTGTGGAAATTAACTAAGCTAATTAAAAAAAACACATTGAACTTTTGTTAGATAAGAAAAAAATTACAAATATGGTAAAGCTTTTTTTCCTTTAAACAGGTTCTTATTTTATATGGAACAATATACCTCGATAGTGTATGGTGATGATTTTTAATGCTGAGTTAAATATCAATTTTAATATTTTTGCACATCTTCTTTAGGGATAAGAAAACGGGATCTGTTGTAAAGGGTCCAGTAAAGAAGGAAGTGATGTGATGATGCAAAGAAATGCAGGTGCAAAGAAAGGAGAAGCAAAGACTCTCCAGATAAGAGTGATGTGACCAGAGACCATAAATGTGGTCACTATTGGTTGCCATTCATGTTCACGACTGACAGTAAAGGTTACTTCAGCAGCTATTAGTATCTTCTGATGAATATAGATGACACTGAAGTAATGTTGTTTACTGAGAGTCTGACAGGTTTCAAGGATAAAGTACTAAGTGCCACTGATGAAGTCAAGTGACAGGGACACCACAATTTCCTTGTCTTTAATTTTTTTCTAATGTGTCGTGATCTGCAAAGTAATATTGATGCTACAGTAGTTCCTAAAATAGATGCCATTATGTTCATTAGATGCTTCACATCTGCATATCACAACCAGTAACTCTTGTAAGTAGCTGGGGGGGGGTGGAGTGGGGGGAAGTAATTTTAACCTTTTCTGGGTTTTTTTGATTAGCTATCTCAGACTTCATAAGCATTTATTTAATTCATAATAGCATTTAACAGTCAAATGCCCTCAATAGTGAAAAATTACCCTAGAGGCAGCATAGAAATTAATGGTTATTCTGTGACACATCTTCTCTCTGACAAGGACTTAAATATTGAAATTTTAATTTATTTATTATGCAGGAAGATGACATTTTATCCCTCCAACCATTTGACAGGAAGACACTATAATTATGCCTTTCCCTGGGTTTCCATTTTCCCTCTTGTACCTTTGTGAGAGATTATAAGAGTTCAGATTCCCATTCCCAAACAGGTTTGCCCTTACAGCAGCACATTTGCAGTAATCAATGCAAATGCAGTGACTGGTTCTTTCTAGATCATTTCTTCAAGCTGAAATTTCTTTGCCTTCAGAGGCTGTTATGGGGATGACAGATGGCAATGTATTTATTAGGAAAAGTGGAGGTGACTTTAATGCACTCTCTGTACGTCTCTATGCTTGCTCTATTATTAAGCTCTGATTTGTTCTGAGAGAGAGCACAAAAGGCAGCCACTGTATCAGAACACTATCCTACAAAATAGGAGTTGTGGAAATATTTCATGTAGTTGTGGCTTGTTTGAATAATTTTCTCTAGGAAGACTATTATTATATATTGCAGACAAAAACTGAGGACAAGGAAACACAACCAGAGCAAACCTGTAGCAGTTACACTGTATATGCAGCTTTTCATTTATGCTGTAGAAGATTTTTGATAATACTCTTAGTGCATTATAATGTGAGCAGTGTGTCACATGCTCTGAAAGGGCTGTGCAGCCTTATCAGTCCCTAAAGACAGCTAACTGCAAACCACCATTATTCTGACATTAACTTGAAATGCCAGTCTTACACATCAGCTTGGTTACTGGAACTGTCATGCATGACTTAGTAGCATTGCTGAAAAAAACTAAGAGCCAAGTAAGAATTTTAAAGAAGGCTGGGAAGAAATGGGTTGACTTTAAAAATGTGCATTTTGTAGGGAGATGGGTAAACATCAGGATGGTGCAACACAGTGCATGGACACTGGACTAGCTTCCTAGCTTCCTCCAAACCAATGTACACAGCCTGCAGCAAGCACTGAGGATTCTGACAGGACATTCAAATGCTTTTTTTATAGACGAGGGTTAGCTCTTTGCTGCCATAGAGAAGAGGGGATTGCAGGTTTCCCTACTTTCTCACTGTGTTCCTGCAGTGACAGGGGAAAAAAGGAGCCCTTTCCCCAGCATCCTTAACTGGGATTCACTCACCTCCTTGTTGAACAGCCCCTGCACTTCTGCTAATGTGCTCCCACCAAGCAGCAAAGACAGATCAAGGAAGACTAGTGGTGCTTCGTTGAAGTGTGTACAGGCAGAGTAGCCAGCAGTGTGGCAGTCAGGACCTTTTTCTGGTGTGACTTTTGGGTTAAATGGCACCCTTCTTCTAGCCTGGGATGTAAACTTGGGCACCTTGTACAACACAGGGTGATAGGGTGTTTCTGATGAAAGCACTTGCTGTCCTCTCTATCATAGCCTGGCATGGGAGAAATAGATTTCACAAACTTCTTGAGTCAGGGAATTGCATTTCAGTAGTTTCTCAGGATCACAGAACCACGGAATGACAGAATATGCTGAGTTGGAAGGGACCCATGAGGATCATCAAGTCCAACTCCTAGTCCTACACCCATGCNATCCTCCAGTGACCTTCATAGCTTGTGCTTCCAGGGCCAGCAGTGCACCATGTATTCTGTGTCAGTTTTGATCTAGAATGAGCTTTGTTTTCTTTTCTTTTATAAGGAGATTGATATTTTTGAAGAGGAAAAGCAGGAAAGTTTAAGTAAAACATCTCTTTATATGACAGGGAGATGAAGATGGTAGAGAGGAAAAAAATCATTATTTCAAAGACTCAATTACACTTTCCTTGCAAATTCTTGCCTCCTGATATTGTTAATAGGAGCTTTGAATTTGCCAAAGTTAGGAGTTCCAAAGGTACAAGTTTATATCTACAACCACCCAAATACTAAGAGTTTGGGAGTGTGTAACAAATAATAAAAAATGAAATTACATTGCTCTGATATGACAGAAATGCTGAGATTAAAAGAGAATACTTTATACCTCTTTAAACTCTGAAAACCCTGAAATATGAAGTTACCCATTAATGGGGGAAAAAAATCAATCCAAACAAAAAACCCCCCAAACAAACCAAAATTGAAATGCAAAATTGCCATTGCTATGCTTTGACAGTTTGAAATGGATAGCATCATGATTCTCTTGTTTTTAAAACATAGCATTTTATAATTTCTCAATATTTTAGGATAAGTACTGATAAACTGCAGAACAGAGTGTCTCAGAAATATATTGTTGGTGTCCATATGTCCAGATATTTGTTACATGTATATATTTAACCTTTTTTATCTGCTAAAACCAAACATATATACTCTGGAAGAACTCAAAATCTTAAGATGGTACTACAAATCAACACAACAGAACACGTTATCTTCAAGAGACTTTATGATATGAAGGGCACTGATCACTTAAGGCAAGATACAAATAATTATGTTCTGGCTGGAAATTAATAACCTGATCCTGAGTCTTCAGAGTCTTTGAAAATTACTCAGCTGCCCATGATAACATGCTTTTTTTTTGCTTTGTTTCTTTTGGGTTTTGTTTGGTTAGTTTGGTTTCGGCTTGTTTTGTTGCAAATAAGAAAGTTTTGTTGTTTGTGCTTTTCAGAGAGCTACAATTGTGAATAGCCTATTTCTCGTGTTAGTGAAATAAAGTAGATTCATGTGGTTTTAAACTAGCATGCACTAATATGATGGGTAGGACCATTTTTTATGGTTATGAAACTGGCAAAAATTTATAACTAGATGGAAGGAGAAGCCTACTCATTTGATTTAACACCTGTTCTGATGCCTGAAATCAGAGGGTGAGACAAAAACTGCAAAATAAATTAATAATGATGAAAGAAGACACAATACTTTAATGGGGGTTTCCAGGGTCCAGGAGCGAAGACAAGAGAGCAAGATCACCTGACCCCTCTACATTTATAACCTTTGGGAGACATCCCCCCTCATGCTACCCAACCAAAGTTCATCTTGAACTTAAGTTTTCAAGAT